>JAMYHX010000081.1:0-116028 GCA_025529335.1 Rhizopus sp. PT2906 | reverse complement strand
TCAAAATGTGCTGACCGAGATCCTTGTTAAAGAGAGGACCAAAGGCTCTCATCTCATCTTTTGTTTCTGTCTTTTTGGCTGCTTTGGCTGTTAATTTGGGCATGTTTTGATCTAAAGAGAATAAAAAAAAAAAAGAGAGATAAAGATTGTGTATATGTAAGAGGGTATAAACGGTCACAGTTCCTGATCGGATATCCAATCACTTACCATTCCTTTGATCCCACTAAAGCAATCATTGCTAGGAAGAGCAAGTGTGTAATTTGAGTCTCAAGTAGGGAGAGAGAGAGAAAGTGAGAGATACTGTTTACTTACATCTCTCTTTCAATGATATAATATTACTGTAATATGAAGAAGGAGGGATCATACTACCTTGAATATTAGACAACACCAAAAAAAAAAAGAAAGGAGATAATGCAAATATACAAGGGGATAGGCTCTATTGTTGTCACCATTAACTTTCTCCTTGCATTTATTACTCCTCCTTTCTTTTTTATAATAACAAACAATAAGATGATATTAAATGAGTAAATACTATATCTGATCTAAGCCATTCAAGAGCGACTGTTTAATGAATTTTCATTGGCTGTAATACTCTATAAAAAATGCGCGCAAAGTCAAGTTGATAGTTGTAGCTTGTCTACTGACATTTCCTTTCTCTTTTTTTATTATTTCTTTTGTAATCAAAAATGACGGTCGAGCCACGCAAAGTTTATTTATGTGGTAGTAAGTAGCTTAGAATAATCGTGTGTGTGTATATAACAATGACTAATGCTGTATCCATGTCAGTTTGTACAATGCCTTTAGAAGTAAATGAATGAAGAAAGAAAAAGTGTGGAAACTAATTTGTGTAGTATTGTGAATTCAGTGGAACACAAGAAAAGTGCAAGTTATGGTTAAGGGAACATGACGAAGACAAGTACAACGAGGTCTATGGTATCAAAGGTGAACTTTTAAGTTGGATGTCATTAAAAACGTCATTATTAAAGATATTTTAAGGTATAACAGAAGGTATGGAAAATACTAGTTTAGAGGAAGAAAGTAATGGAAAGGATACTCGAACGATTGTCAAGGATAAATCAGCTAAACTTGAAGCCAAATTGGAACGTGAAATCAAAAAGAAGATGGTAAATATATAGAGAGGAATAGTCATCTTTTCAAAGTTTTAATGCAAAGATAAAAAGGCATCACGTGTTTTGATCAAACGTAACGAAAGAAACAAGAGAAAGTGTGTTACTACGATTCACGGCTTGGACATTTTTGGAGTTGATTTGAAAAAGGCAGCCAAGATGTTTGCCAATCGATTCGCTTGTGGTTCTTCTGTTGCAAAGAATAACCAAGGTCAAGATGAAATTGTAGTTCAGGGGGACTTTAGTGATGACATCTACAATATCATCTTGACTCATTGGCCCAATGTAAGTTGATTCTATTCAAAAATAGTCAACTAATATAATTGATAGGTACCTGAAGAGAATATTGACAAGATCGAGGAGAAGAAGAAGAAGAAAACCGATCCATAAGGAGATTTATTTTTAATTTGAATTGTGCAACCATTTTGTCTTTTTACAAAAAAACAATAAAAAATCTATTCCTTTTTCACAACATCTTCTTTCTTCATTCATTCTTTTTTTTTTTTCTTTTCTTAATCACCCATTCCTTTCTTTAAACATGGCTTCAAGATTCACCATGAGCAGAGATCGTTTAGCTGAGCTACGGGTAATATAATATAGCAAGTGAATTTATATTTATATTTATATTTATATTTTGTCTATTAGGGCGCAAACAGTAACGAAAAGAAATACGAGTAAGTAAAGACAAGACTGATAGATTGATTGCTAACCTCATCTTGTGTGTGTGTAAAGTCGCCTTAGGTAAAACGCATACATAAGCACATAAATCAAAAGCTTAATATATATGAAATAAAGTGATGATGATGAACCTGTACCTCCTATGCCAACAGGTAGACATGATACTGGCTATCGTCCTCCTGCTTCACCTTCACCCACATACCATCACGGATCAAGAGGAGACAGACATGCTCCAGAGAGTAAAGAACAATATGAGATGAGCCAAAGGGTTCCATCTGATAGTGCACTTCACTCTACTGATCAATTCTTTCAAGCCGTAAGTTATTCAATAGATATAAAGGATAATTTTAACCATTGGATTATAGGTTGAAGAAGTGAAAGAGTTGAATAAAAAGATCCTGAGCAATATTTCCACCATTGAAGAGCTACATGGGTCAGCATTGACCAATATTACGGACGAGCAGGCAGCCGAGAATTCATATAGACTAGAAAAGATTGTCAAGCAGACCACTCAACTAAATAATGAGTGTAAAAACAAGATCAAAGGTAATATATTGAGATGAAAGGCTTGTTATCAAATAGACTCATATTTTATATATAGCTATTGAACTGAGTAATGCCCGTATGCCCGTTCATTCTGGAGATTTACCTATGCGTAAAACCCAGCATGCAGCACTAAAAAAGAAGTTTATTGAAACAATTCAAAGATATCAAGACATAGAAAGAACATACCAACAAAAATATCGACAGAGAGTAGAAAGACAGATCAAGATCGTTCAACCGAATGCTACCTCAGATGATATCGATCGTGTACTGGAATCAGATGAACCACCACAGATCTTTGCACAATCTGTAAGCTTTCATTTTATCAATCTCGATATATATACTCATCTATTATTATAGTTGATGCAAGCAAATCGATCAGGACAAGCAAGAGCTGTCTTGTCCGAAGTTCAATCCAGACATGATGACATTAAAAAGATTGAAAAGACAATACTTGAGCTACATCAACTATTTGTTGATATGCAAATGATGGTAGAACAACAAGGAGAAACACTTCAACAGATCGAAACACATGCAGAGAATACACTTGTTGATTTAGAGCAAGGTAATAAAGATATTGATAAAGCCATTGTTAGTGCCAAAAGTACACGTGCAGTAAGTCATTTAAGGAAATCTACAATATACACATTTTAAACAATTTTAAAAATAGAAAAAATGGATGTGTTTTGTTATTTTTATTATTTTACTAATTGTAGCTGGTATTTTAATTTGGTGGTTCGCATTTGACCACAAAGGTGTTTAAATAAAGTTAAATCCTTCCAAATTGTGTCTTGCGCTTTTCTGCTCGTACATTGCGTTGCATCTGTAATTGTCTGATATGTGTCTCACAATAGATTCTTCTTTCAAACATGTAATAAATATCTGTAATGGGATAGTGACAAACCTATATATAGAGCATAAGAAATAAGATCAACCTTGAACTTTCTTTGTCCTACACTGCAACCAAAACAAGAAGGATGGAATCGCCAACCTTCAATTGTCTGTGCACATGGTCCTTCTATGGGCTCATCACACGTTCTACACAAGGAATTATTTAATTGATGGTAATGTCTTTTACAATAAGGTGAGTCCTCAAAGACATAAAAGGTATTATCTGGAAACGGACGATGACATGTCTACCAAGAAAACATAAGCGAATGAATCGAATGATTCGTTTAAACTTACATGACAACCAAAGCATTCTAAATGCCACTTGCCTTTTAATTTGCCATCCATGGCAGACACCGCCTCCTTTTCAACAGGTCGGTTACATGCCCTGCATTTGGGTAAAAATAAGGATTTAAAGTCGGATCTACAGTACAGTCGACCCTGGTACTCTTTCCATCCCGTTCGTTCGTCGATTGGATCATAACAGTGATAACATTTGATATGTCCTGGGTGATAAAATTTGCCTAATGCTTTAATAGGTGGTATATGAGGTGGAATCACTTTTTCACTAGACACACAATAGATTAGTCAATGAAGAGGTTGTCATGGTCACTTGTTTTACCATGTAGCGTAAGTCATCCTATTCTTCACAACGTGATAGTCTCTTTCACAGTACAACTTTCCTTCATGCTCATAGTGTGTACGACGCTGATCAAATGGTTGGCAACACAAGCGGCAAGTAAAGCATGCTTTGTGGTAACACTGGTAATATTTAATAATTTTAGCTTTAAAGTTTTTCATCAAACTTTACCTTGTTATCCACTGTCTTCACATCGTCTCTATAATCAAATTCTTCCCCACACACACCACAACTATTATTATTGATCTTTGTAGGCATTGTGCCTAGATGAAGGTCATCATTCATAGAATTCATCAGATCTGCCATAAGATTATCTAATGCTCCACCTCCACCTCCATTATTGCTCATATTGGCGGGCGTTGATTGAGAATAGGGTGGTTGTTGATAAATGTTTCCAAGCGATTGTTTCCTTGGTCCTCCTAAAGGAAAGTATGTATATGCATCAATAAACTTTTTTCCCCTTGATTTTTTTTATATGCTTACCGTAACGAAGATCAAAGCTTGATTCATTTTGACTATAAATATATATAAAAAAAGAAAAAGTTGTTCATATCAAATCATTTACCCAATATTCTCTTAATTACCGAAATGGAGGACTTAGTGGATTCTTTGGTTTACTATAAAAGTCTTCAAAACTATGATTCTTTTCATACATATTCTTCATCAAAGGTGGTGTAGGTGGACTTGGCAAATCGGGTCGTTTGTTATTTGGATTGGCCTGGTTCATTTTGTATTTATCTACAATCGTTCAGTCTTTTCTGTTTTGTAAGCATATGAAAATACCTTTTAAAATAGGAAGTGCAGGAATGGGTGGTTGACTCGAACAGAGATGATCTCCTAGTCGACGAATCTCTACATCTTTTCCACAATCTGAACATTTTACTGTTGGTAGAATCTGTGAAATTCTTTCTGAAGTAGCCATTAAAGAAAGAGAAGAAGAAGAAGAAAAAGAAAGAGAGAAAAAAGAGAGGGAAACAATAAAGAAATATAAGTTACTGTGCTTCCACTCTCAATTTACTGAATTTTTGAAAAGTCCGCCCACCTTTTTGGACACTTGTGTGAGGTTAAGTTGCCCAGAACAATGAGACTAACCTTGTCAAACGTTTGAAGCTAACTTGCCTAGTATTTTGATTGCGAGCAAAGATTATATCAGTAATATGTGTATCTTTTATAACGGCCAGTAACGCATAAAAGATGGTTAAGAAGAAGTTGTTAGGGGTATGAGCAATTTATTTGAGGTGATAAAAAAGAAAAGAGAGGGGCCATATTGCAAGGACATGCTCTATAAGCAATTTCAATTATTATTTTTAATGAGATCATAAGGTTGCTTATCAAGAGTCATCGGGCACTTGAATGTTGGACTTTGCCAAAGATGTTGAATGACCGTTGGGCAACCATAGATCTCCTCTGTTTGTCTTGATTGTGGCTACCCAGGACCAGTGCAGATAAGGTATACGCTACCCATGATGACATATACACACGGACACCAATATGCATAGCAACTCTATGGCCCTAATCACTTTCACTTAAGGGTGCCAAGGACTGAACCTCGCCTGGCTACTACAAGCGCATTTCATGACCGGGTATTTTCAACAAATTTCACTCGCTGGAGCACATCGAACAAAAAAGAGACGTGATGTCCTTTTTGCAAATTTCCTTTTCTTTTCAACATGGATCCTTCTGGAATGAATAGTAAGAAACAGCTTTAAAGAAAGAATGCATACTCAGACTACTCTCTCTCTTAGCATTGAAGTAATATACTACCGATACCAAAAATGCCTCGGTTCTCTTCCTTTGTGTCAAAGAACAAAAAGAGAATACCTGAATGATTGATAAGAATAAATGCCGCTTCTGTTCATGGCTTGCATGATGATTGAGTTCAGCGATATGACACTGTACACATAAAAGTAAAAAATACAGAGAAAAGATAAAGTTATTGTAGTATACACGCACCACTGGACTTTCGTGTTTGATTTAGGTCTTCACGCGCAAAACCCTGCAACATTACTTTTTAGGATGACATCTTCGAGAACTTTAAACGACGAGTATGTACCTAGTGTGTTTTCCATTCATGTTATTAATCTTTGAACATAGGTTATGTAGACGCTTTGGTAGTGTGAAGTTGCAAAGTGACGCCACATATAGTGCCCCAAGGAAGCGCCCTTAGCATTAGCCTTCTCGTGGATTTCCTCGTGCGCGTAGTATCCACCAAATAATCCCGCTGTTGGAACAAATATTTCTGCAATATGAATAATCAAGGCAGTGAAAAGACTTAAAAAAAAGAGATGGCATAATGAATCAAGAGAAGCATTGGGTTATTGCTTATTTAAAAATATGAGATAATAATATTCTTATCTTTGACGTTCAGGAAGTGTTTGAGGAATAACTGCAGCTTCTTTCATCATATAATATGATGTTTTGGCAGCATGGTTAATAACTTCCAATTTATCGCGTTGTAAACTACACATCACCTTCTAAGATTGCTTATGTATAAATTCATTAGTAGTATCTGTGAAATTGATATCATTTACAGCAAGTTCTTCATGGTTTAGTCCAGTAGTATTAGCATCAACAATAATATCAGAACGAAGAGTATATGGAACATCAGCCACTCTCTGTTAACTAACAAGATATGCTTACAAAGCTTCGAGTCATCAGGGCAGTTACAACGGAAGAGGTGATCATTTTTCAATTCGATTTCGTACCAAATGTAATCGTCAGTGAATGACTTGCAATCATACATATCACCATCATCTTTAGAGCGCTGAACCATACTTGTAGCAGTACCTTTGTCAAGAGCATATGCCAATCTTTTCTTCTTCATATCATTTAGGCTTAATTTGACAGTTTGAAAACCATACAAACATTTCAAAGTCTCCTGACGGTAGTCGACCATCAACGTTTCTTGCAAAGTGTAAATCAAAAAGTCATAGCGACTGCGTCGAGCGTGACCAAGGTAAAACGTTTTCAATTGATTGTGATATGATTCAATAAGTTGTTGGTATGGAAAGGGGCACTTGGTCGCCAGGCTTTACGGAAAAGTTCCTTTTTGACCAACCATCTTGTTCTAAAATAAGCAAGGAATTGCTCTTCGTCTTTGGTGATTGCTTGCAATGGGATATTGTCGTTTAAATACCCACTTAGAATGCAAGAACGCGTCCTTTTTGAACCATTCCTCAAACTTATCAGACGTAGTAAAGACGAGAGTCTGAACACTTTCCTCGTAATCTGGAACAGTAGAGCAAACAAAATCAGCAGTAATAGGAAGCATTTTTATATTTAATAACTGTATGAGTTGTTATGGATAAAGGGTCATAAAATAAATAATATTTTACGTGAGCGTTTCTCTCCAGGACGATTTAAAATGGCAAAACTATTTGTATTTCCATGTAACCTTCCTTATATGTCCATCCATGTGCTGCGTGTGTCTGTAGGGCGGTTTCTTTTATATTTCTTTCATGTTTAAAGCAGTTATTCTCGTTGGTGGTCCTTCAAGAGGGACGCGTTTTAGGCCCTTATCGCTTGATGTTCCTAAACCCTTATTCCCTGTGGCCGGAGCACCTCTTGTTCATCACCACTTGTCTGCTCTTTCTAAAGTAAAAGAACTAAAAGAAGTGTTGATCATTGGTTTCTTTGAAGATTCCGTGTTTTCCCAATTCATCGAACAAGCTTCCCAAGAATTCCCTCATCTTCACATCAAGTCAAGTTTAATCTATATAATCTTGTCATCATTCTAACCTTTAAATCTAGATATCTTCGTGAATATCAAGCTTTAGGAACAGCTGGCGGAATCTATCATTTCCGTGATGAAGTCATACGTGGCAATCCTCAGCAATTCTTTGTGATGCACGTCGACATTGCCTGCGATTTTCCTTTGAACGACATGATGGAAACACACATGAAACATCGTGGTCTCTGTACGATGCTCAGTACAAAAGTACCTCGCGATCGAGCAACCAAATATGGCTGTTTGATTGCCGATCCAGAATCAAACCAGGTACTTCACTATGTTGAAAAGCCAGACACGTATATCTCAGACTTGATCTCCTGTGGTGTCTATCTCTTTGATGTCGCTGTCTTTCAAGAGATCAAAAAGGCTATTGATGCCAAGAAGGAAAGAGAGACGATCGATGACACATTCTATTCTTCGACGAGTGATGGTAAGCTCAGTCTTGAGAGAGACTTGCTCCGTCCCTTGGCAGAAGCTAAAAGGTTATATGCTCACCTAACACATGGTTTCTGGAAGCAAATCAAGACAGCTGGATCCGCTATCTCGGCTAATGCTGCTTATCTTGAATTACAACAGAGTCAACAGTCCGATCGACTAGCTCAGAATAAGCCTGAAGGACCAGAGATCAAGGGTGCTGTCTACATTCATCCTTCAGCTCAAGTCGATCCCACAGCCAAGGTAATTTTTTTTTTTGTTCTGTTGAGCACGTAGAAATCAAATTTTATAGATTGGACCCAATGTCTCCATTGGTCCTCGTGTTGTCCTTGGTAAAGGTGTTCGAGTGAAGGATTCGATCATTCTCGATAACGTCACAGTCGATGTAAGAAATTAGTTCTTTCAATTTACATAGATACTAACTGTATATATATAGCATGCCAGTTGTATTCTTCATTCAGTCATTGGTTGGAATAGTCGAATTGGTGCCTGGGCTCGTGTAGAAGGCACGGCTGTCAATGACGATAACGATGAAATGATGAAGAATGGTGTAAAGGCACAGAGTATTACTATTTTAGGTTAGTTTTTATTGTCGAATCCATGGCCTCACACTGACAATTAATTCACATAGGTAAAGAGGTCTCTGTTCATGACGAAACGATTATTCGTAACTGTATCGTCTTGCCTCACAAAGAACTCAAGTCATCCTACCACAGCCAAATCCTCATGTAATCATCGGCACGTGAATTGAAATAAAATCCTTTTTCGTCCCCTATTTTTTCTCTTTCTCTCTAATTAATAACAGTAACAATGGCTAGCAGCAGTGGTTCAGAAAGTGAATATGCAAAGTATTGGATAGACTGGTTTTTGGATACAAAGGGCAATGAATATTTTTGTGAAGTGGATGAAGAATACATTTTGGACAGATTCAACTTGACCGGATTAAGTGCTGAGGTGCCCCAGTATTATACAGAAGCACTTAATATGATCACTGACAATTTTGGTATACTTTAATGAAATCTTGCTATTCAAATATATATAAATATGTATATATATGCTGTATTTGTTTCTATAGACGAGGAAAGTGTGGATGAGAAAGTAAGAGAAGAGATTGAAAAGACAGCTCGTCATTTATTTGGCCTCATTCATGCCAGATTTCTCATTACGAACAGAGGCTTATTCAAGATGGTAAATTAAGTATATAATTGCTGTTCATCTAATAAACGTACCCTTTACTTTGTATAATAGCTTGATAAATACAAACGGGCAGAATTTGGTCGTTGTCCTCGAGTACTTTGTAACATGCAGTCATTACTACCTGTGGGACTATCTGATATCCCAATGACAAAGACAGTTAAGCTTTACTGTCCTCGATGTGAAGATATTTACAATCCAAAATCATCTCGACATGCAGCTATTGATGGTGCTTACTTTGGTACATCTTTCCCTCATATGTTATTTCAAGTCTACCCCAACTATTTGCCAAGCAAGAGCTCCGAGAGATATGTTCCTCGCATCTTTGGATTCAAGGTTCACAGTATTGCAGAACAGCATAGATGGCAGGATCAATATAAAGAGCAACAGTTTAAAGGAAACTAGACGTAATAAATCAATCTTTTTTGTGTATGCATAAACCTGAGTCAATTTTGGTCTTTTTTTTTTCCTTTTCTTTTCTTATTTAAAATGGGAAATACAAATTCAACTGAATCTAATGTTCAACAAAGAAGAAGCAGAAACAATAGCAACTCTACTTCTGTTAGCTCTGACTTTCCAACCATAACAGCTCATAGCAATAATAATAATAATAATAATAATAATAGTAATACATGTCAGACAGAGTACCCACAGCTATCAGTAACAGAGCCTCCACCTGAGATTCATCCAACTGAAGTGACCAAAGTCAAACAAGAACCAAAAGAGACAACCAAGGCTGTTCCTGTGGCCACAGGTAAATCAGGCTGGGTGTCAAGTGCTACAGGTGGAGCCAGTCCGTGGTTTAATTCGTTATCTTCTTCGACATCGTCTCATCAACATCGTGCATCTATCAGTGGTCCATACTATCGTGCTCGTGGTATGAGTATCACTCGTGACTCAGAAAACGATGAGGAACCCATTACCCCAACAACAGCAACAACAACAGCAACAACGGCAGCAGTGCCAATAAAAGCCCAAGGTAAACGCCAGTTTTTTTTTATGATATAATGCCCCATTTTACGGGGTTCTTATACTTTGCATATCTGATAGGTGTCCCCACTATTATTACTTGGACTCAAGGAGGAAATAATGTTTATGTTACAGGGACCTTTAATGGATGGAAACACAAGATCAAGCTAGTGAAGAGGCAAGATGTCATGTTGATTTATATATGCTTATATCCTAACTCTTTTTTTCTTTTCTTTAGCACGCATGATTTCAGTGCCGTATTGGAATTACCGCCCGGCACTCATCGCCTTAAATTTATTGTCGATGACGAGTGGAAATGTTCGAATGACTTGGAGACAGCAACAGATCCAGATGGAAACTTGGTCAATTACCTACAGGTTATGGACGAAGAGGAGGAGGAAAGATTAGGTGAAGGAGAAGAGGATATGGTATCATCTACAGAATCAATAGATGAAGAATACACGAATACCATTCCACCAGAGTTACTGGCGTTATCTGAATCAACCGAGAGTGATGGACAGAGAAAGTCTAGTGCAGACTGGGAAAAGAAACAGCCACAGCCACCGATATTACCCCCTCATCTTGATAAAGTGTTGTTGAACTCACAAACAGTGAGCGAAGAAGATAATTCAGTGTTGCAAGAACCAAATCATGTCACCTTAAATCATTTATATGCATGTTCTATCAAAGATAATGTCATGGCTTTGGCAACAACAACGCGATATCGTAAAAAGGTATGTAAATAGAGTGAAAGTGATAGACTTGTGCTCATTATCCATTTTGTCATAGTATGTTACAACAATGTATTATCGTCCTGCGATTTCAAAGAACTAAAACGAATAAAAGCATCCTCAACAAACATAGATCTTTCAAGCATCGCATTTTTCATATGATACAGGATATTTCTATAGAAAATAGGGAGAGAATACCATGAGAAATAATGTTGCCATAGAAGCTAAATGATCAACAATATCAGCCTGTGTTTGCAGTTACTGTCTTTATTCTTTTCAAACATACTTTCTATACATATTGTTCTGCATTTCTAAACCTAGAGAATCCTTGACAGATTTCCTTTTTTTAAAAATACAGTGCTTCCAGCAAGCAATGTCACATCCAGTTAAAATTGATGTCGTATCACGGTGATTTCTTGGTGATCAAAAGAGATCTTTTTCTTTACATTTTAACATGAGCACAATATTTTTATTTGAAGATGGGCATGGAAATGTCATTGATAAGAATGGAGGTCTTGAACCCATAGAGTACATTGTTGGTCAGGATGAATTTGTTGTTGAGGCGATTGCGACTCATAATGAATACTTAAAATATGCAGCCTTCAGTGGTCTTTCATCGGCTTGCCCGATATTAATTGAAAAGCCAAAAGATGAAGACATTCTAGTGAAAAATACCAATATAAAGCGTGATTATGTGCACTACACCGTCCAGGATAAGGTTCGATTTTTCGATCTAAAGATTGAAAAGTGTGTGAGTGCATCAGCTGCCGTGAAGCAGTTGGGCATTCATATTTGAACTGCTCAGAGATGGGTTAAGCAATATCATATGCGTCCTGATAGTGTTTTTGAGAATTGTAAACAGGTTGACCGTAGGTGTATCTTGACTGATGTTAATCCATCTGCTGCTGTGGTTGAAGTGATCGAGCACTTATTGAAACGGTTCAGTGATCTCAAAGTTTCACGCAGCACTGTTTATAATTTCATATGTAATGGGACCCCATCCATCGCCACTTAACGGCAGCCCAACTATCTACGATAAAGACGACTAAACAGCAACCAAAAGTCAAAGCACAGCTTAAACTAATCAACAGAGAAAAGGTTTTTTTTTTCTGGTTTTCAAAGCCTGCCTTTTTTTTTTTTTTTTGCAGTGCCTGAATGTGCCCTTGGACACATTTCCTTTCCTCTCTTTTTCTGTTCTTCAGACCAGATTGGTGCTCTTAGTTTATTTCTAGAAATCATGACGGGAATCAGTGAAGAACTTCTTCGATACAAATTACCTTCTGAGTTTCGTCCAGGTACCGATACCATTAGTAAACTCATGCTACAAGATAAGTCCATCTTGAACCTTATCGCAAAAGCTGTCGTTGGTGCTCCCGACAAAGCATACATCACTTCATCTACATCGTTTGGCTATTGCTACGAACGCTTCCTTGAAGCGCTACATATGACATCACTTTACATTTTCACACTACCAAAGTCTCTGCCTAACCTAAGGCTGTCCAGTTCACTCTCTCTGATATAAAATACGATGTCATCATAATTACACGTGAGCTCAGTGGTCTTTGTTGATCAACTGACAACATAAAATTAGAATAAATACATTAATAACAACATTTCTTTTTATCTCTTTCTTCGTGAAAAGAAACAATTCAGGACGGTAGCTTTATAAAGTCATGTTTACCTTGACGCTGCACATTCAAAAGCTTTGTTGGGCGATATCATAGGTACAAAATGTCAAAATTAGCAAAAATTCGAAGGATTCCTATCGTGCTGTGATATGTGCAGTACAAGCAGTGTAAGTATTGCACAGATTTCAAATTAGAATTTATATGTTGCATTAATAAAGAATTAAGCGTGTTAGCAACGCAAACAAAAGATGTATTTCCTATTTCTGAAGGGCATTTGCAAGCATCATATATACACCCCTTGATGAACAATTTGTTTAGATCATCAAACGAAGAAGCTGTATCACATGTGTAAGTCTCAAGTGCCTAGGTTATTAATTAGTTACTAAGCTTGGACCAATATTATTAGATCCAACAAAGCATTCAGTATGGGGTGTATAACGAACGGTAGTCGACCAGATTACATTGTAGAAGTATACGGTAATGAAAATAACCGATATACTAATGTTATTGGGGAGATAAAGATAAAAGAAACAAGGAAAAAAGGCATCACTGTAGATCTTTACCGTATAGCCATATTTTGTAAAGAGGCCATGGATAAACATAACCTAGGTACAGTAATAGGGTTCCAGGCTGTTGGTAAAAATTAACGGCATACAGAGAAAATACATATATTCATTTTTGTTTTGAAAGGAGTTGAAATAACGTTTTATGCCATGACAATTTTTTCACTACAAGTATATACCTTTATCGAGCTTTGCACTATAAGGATGCCAATAACAATTAAAAATGCCGTAGAGTTTATTGCCGAAGTAGACAAATTGTATATGCTGTCAATCATCCATCAACAATCATGCAACCCTTCAAAAGAATACATTTCTAGTTTCCGATGCAAGACTTTATCGCTAGACTATATTGACATGAAGATATCAAAAAAAGAATATAAATATCCTTTATAATAAACTTTATAAAAAAAGAATGGCGTCATAATCAATACTAACCTAGCCCGCAAGGAACTTAACCTAGCCCGCAAGGAACTAAACCTAGCTGGCAGGGAGCTTAACCTAGCTCGCATGAAGTTATGCGAACGATGTACCTGAACCATATACCTAAGCCACCAGTATATCCGAACCATGTACCTGAACCATATACCTAAGCCACCAATATATCCGAACCATGTACCTGAACGATAAACAGCGTTGATATCGCCTATCATCAGAGTGTGAATTATTGTTAGCTATGTTCCTAAGCTATATTAAGGCACGGGACACGGTTCCGCAGGGAAGTTAACCTAGTTGGCAAGGAAGTTTTGAACAGCATACCTGAGACTAGTGGGTAGAGATAGTTCTCGTAGTATTGGTCCATCGTTTAATGATGGTGCAATTTGTGATGTGTTGTACACTCCAAGTTCGTACTTCTTCAAGAAATTCCCATCAATTGTAGTAGAAGTGCAACAAATCGTCAACGAAGACTTCATAAGCCGGGCCATCCGCTATTGCCTGGATGTCCATCAGCAGTGTAAGGAATATCCGGTTTTGCTGATTTTTGCATAAAGAATGTTGCATCAAAATCCCTGGCATCCAAGTTCATCACCTATCCGCAATTTCCATATTGTTTACAAACACCCAGCGATCACTTTGCCAAGGATATGATTCTTGCGACATATGACAGTATTCAAGAAGAATTGAATAAGGACAAATTGCTCCCCATCTCTGTTCTTGCCAACTTCTTTAAATCTGGAGAAAGAATCATTCTGATAATCTGTACTATGAACGATCCGATGATCATTCAACTATACCAAACAGCAATAAAAATCTTTTTTGATCACCAAGAAATCACTGTGACACGACATCAGCTTTGACTGGCTGCGACATTGCTTGCTGGAAGCACTGTATATTACGCAAACTAATTTTCCAAAGTTGTACACATGTACAGAAATCTGCACAATAACGCTTCCATAGAAGAAAAGTGATTTATGGAATTTTATTGACAAAGTAAACAAGTTACATATGATCAGCAGTATGCATAAGAAGCTGTGTATGCAATCAAGCAGTGACAAAAGCCATTTCAGATGTAGAACCATTTCCATGAATTTTACAAAAAGCAAAACGCCTAATAAAAGAAAGCTGGCTTAATGTTTATCCCTTTGAGGATGGCCATCAATAGGTGTACTATTGTCGCCTACCTTTAGTAATCAGTATAATATAAGCATAAATAATGTCAGTGACGACATATAAAAGCAGTCATGGATTCTCTCTCGTTGTATAACGCTTACGCGTCTTCTTTAACAACATTTAGCTCTTCTTTATAAATAATGTAATTCGCAAGGTGTCGACTTAACTGCTTTATTTTATAATTAAAAAGACAAATGCAGAGTGTATTCCGGCCATACAGGCAATTCAAGCTATGTAAGCTTATATAAATATTGGCCAAGATAGAAAAAATTAACATTATTCTGTGGAATAGCGGAAACCTTTGAAAGTAGAAACTTTCCAATCTTAGAACTTGAATGGATGTGTTCTTTTATTCGTCTCCTTATGAAAGCTCTGTTTGGTTCTGAGGATCCATTGACGATTCCTCATGCGTAAGCTTTTTTTTTTTTTTTTTTTTTGAAATATACATGGTATAGTGCTCATATAACTATTTATTGAATGGTAGCGCGGATAAGGTCAACTGGAATCACTTCAACCAATTGTCGGCCAGACTACCTGGTCAGCGTCTATGACAATGGCCACGAGGCTTACAAAAGCGTGGTAGGAGAAGTCAAGGTTGAGTCGGCCTCAGAGCACTCAGCCCAAAAAGACCTCAATAGAATTGCTTTTTTTACAAAAGATATTCTCGACAAGAGCAATATGGAAGCAGTCATTGGCTTTCAGCCCGTTGGTAAATAATTCCCAAAAAAACATTCAATCATAAAAGCTCTAATAATGATGTCTTAGGCCCAATAATTACATTTTATTTAATGCAAAATAATTGGCAAAAGTTATATACTTTTGCAGAAATATGCAAAGTAACACTTCCAAAACAAAAAACTGACATGTTAAGCTTCATTGATGAGGTAAACAAGCTACACATGATCAGCAGTATGCATAAGAAATTGTGCATACAGTCAAGCAGTGATAGGAGTAACTTTAAATGTAAAACTATCTCAATTAATTTTATCAAAAACAGATCGTTCAATAAAAGACGATTGGATTAGTGTTTATTACTTTAAGGATGACCACCCTGAGTGTAATATTGTCGCTTACCTTTAGTAACCAGCAGAGGGAAACCGTTTATTGGGCCAAATTTGATCTAAAAACCGTAGAATATCTACGGCTTTATAAATTGGCCGATCAGAGCTCTTTTAAATTCGAAAGTGTGCCAAAAAAATATAAAAAAGCGCGCTTGTGTTTTTTTTAAGTGTGTCGTAGAACAATGCCTGCTTATGACTGACATTGAGATAAACGACTGTAGTCAGTATGAATAGAGTGAATTCATACCTTATAAGATTACATGTACACACTTTTAGTGATAAGTCAAATTAAACAGAATCTCTTCTTTGAATATAAAACATTACTTCTTTATACAAAAGGATACACTTCTTTAAAAGATAATCCTCTTATGGTAAAAGCAGTATCATAGCTCAGATCGTGAGATGAAAGGTTTTTGTTACGAACTCAGGAACCGTTAGTCAATCGCATCCTCAGTATTTATAATCTACACTTAGAATAGTGGCTTACCAGCCATTTGATAGCAACTATAAATAGTAGATCATTAATTCATTTGTATGTTCCTTCTGTCTTTATCTCAGAATAAAGGTTAGTCTCAAAAAATACTCCTTTTGCCTTTGTCTTGTGTCTCTAAAATATTACATAACAAAGTGTGCCAATGATTTCGGGGAAAAGTGTATATTATTATAAACAAATGCATTTAATCACAACAAAAGGGAGTAAGTTCTTTATTATATCACTCATATCCATTTCGTCCTTCATTTCAGTATATATATATATATATATACCTACATCTCTAGTGTAGTATGTAATAAATTCAAACACTAACCCTCAGAACTCTTCTTACACAGCTAACCACTCCTTTAAGAAAAAAATCACCATTGTGGCTGTTACACATCATGCAATTATAACCCAGTTCGCCACTTAAAGTGGCTTGAGCCCTTTTACTTCTTTTTTTTTAATTGTCACAAAATGAATGCAAGGAGTAAAGAGGCACTTGAGAATGTGCTTTGGGGTTCTGGAATTTCAGGTAAAATTCAAGGGAAGCTATTTTGTATGATCAATTACTTATTCTACAAATTAGGCGCTATGGGCGCAACCAGTGGAGCTACTATAGCTGTCTTAAAGAATGCCCCTGTCAAACAATATGCTATTTCTACTGGAATGAGCTGTGGTGTGTTTGCTACTACTTTTTTTTGTAAGCTATATATACTTGTATATATACATTATGCATAACTAATATGCAGCTTGATTAGTGGTTAGAGAAACATTTATTACCTACCAACGACAAAAGAATGCACAGTTTGGACTGAAAGATTCACAGACAAAAGATGTAGATGCATTGATTAGCAGCACATTGGCAGGTGCAACCACAGGTGGTTTATTATCTGCAGTCTTTCGTAAGTTTTATTCAAGTTTTTGTCATATACGCTCTATTAATCGCACATCTAGGTGGACCAAAGACAGCACCTTCTGGTGCAATCATGTTTGGGGCGATCTGCTCAGGTCTTCAGATGATATACACAGCAGGCAATAACTGGCGACAGGAAATGATTATCAAACAACAAAATAATCCAGAAGAAACACAGATATCGACGTTCTTTCGTCAATTTCACTTACCCTCTTGGTTTCCTATTCATCAGATCTCAGAACAAGAATACAATGAACTACTCGATACCAAACTACACACTTTAGAAGCAGAATTAGCAGACCTGGAAAAAAAACTTTCGAATACAAAAAAATAGCAATTAAATAGTTTATTTCCAGAGTTTCTTTAAACTTGTATTTGCATCTGAATCCTTCTTCATAACCTTTGCAACAGCCATTTCAAAGTCTTCTTGAGTGACATGAACACGACGTTCACGCAAAGCAAACATACCAGCTTCTGTACAAACAGCCTTAACTTCAGCACCACTACTTCCACTCATCTTTTCAGCAATCTTACGAAGGTTGATGCCTCTTGTTAGATTCATTTTACGAGAATGGATCTTTAAAATGTCTGCACGTGCTTCTTCACTTGGTGGAGGGAATTCAATCTTACGATCAATACGACCAGGACGCAGTAATGCAGCGTCCAAGATATCTATACGATTTGTAGCCATGATGACCTTGATATTCTTTGTAGGTTCAAAACCATCCAACTGATTTAGTAGTTCCAACATGGTTCTCTGTACTTCAGAATCTCCTCCTCCTCCACTTTCCATACGAGCTGAGCCAATAGAATCGATTTCATCCATGAAAATAATCGAAGGTGCATGTTCTCTATATCATAATTAACATCTTTTCTTATATCAAACAAAACTCCTTACCTTGCCATCACAAACAATTCACGAACCATTCGACTACCTTCACCAATATATTTTTGTACTAATTCTGAACCAGACACACGAATAAAGCGACAGTCTGTATGATGGGCCACTGCTCTTGCTAACAGTGTCTTTCCTGTACCAGGAGGGCCGTAAAGGAGAACACCCTTGGGTTGAGCAATACCAAGGGATTCAAAAAGTTCAGGATGCTTCACTGGCAATTCAATCACTTCCTTAATTTCTTTGATTTGTTGATCTAAACCACCGACCATTTCATAAGTGGAGTCTGGTACTTTTTCAACCATCATGAGTGAAACAAGAGGATCAATCTTGTTGGGTAATATTTTATGAAGTTGATAAGAGTCATTACGAAGTGCAACACGAGTTGAAGGTGTCAATTGAGAAATGTCAATGTCGGAAGCAATATCAACCACAAATTTTCCTTCAGGATGAACCTTTTTTAATAGAAATCAGAATGGCTGCTTTGTGTGTGAATGCAATCTATTGATTATCTTTACCTTGACCAAAACTTTCTTTTTACCCATCACTTTTACAACTTCACCAACATATGAACCAGGTTCCTGCAATAACTGAAGTTCTTCTTTTAAAAGACGTACTAATAATAATAATGGTAAGAATAAAGAAATACCAAGATTTACTATACCTTTTGCGTTTAAAGCGTTTCGTTGTGCTTCTAAACGACGCAAGTCCTGAGTCTTTTCGTTTAAAACTAATTCACATTCTTCAATTTTTGCTTGATAATAAGATTTTATTCCGTCTTTCTTCATGTTTATTTAATGTTGTATGTGTTAAAAGAAAGGTAAAGAAGAAAAAAAATGACAGAGAGCTATTACGCGTCGTTGTCTGAGTGCATTTTTTATAATTCCGCTGAAATGATGACGCAGACTCAAATGGCCAATGCTAGGCGCACTACAGCATACAACGCTTTTTAATTGAAGCCATAGATATAGTGCGCACACTACAAGAAAGTATCAAGCACACATCCCAGCTTGTTGAATTGGTTTGATAAACCCAATGAAACTAGCTGCGAGTTCTTTTGCTCTCTTTATAAAAGGAAATTATAAAATCAAAACCCGACATACAAATTTTAACTGAAGATTTTAGCGCAAGTTGGCGTTTCTAACGAGCTGTGTACATTCACTTTGTAAAGCATTGTTTTCCTACGCATGTAGAACAATGCCTGTTTATAACTGACATTGACATAAACGACTGTTTTTCATTTTTGCATACCCTTTCCTTTAATGAAAAGAAGAGTTAATTATATTAGGGAAACACGAAAATATGAGATAGCTTGGCGTATTGAAAGAAGAAACTCTGGTATTTCGAAAAGAATTTAGAATGTTGAAATGTTTACAGACTATGAAATAGTCCAGTAGCAGAGCATTTACCCATCGGAAGTATGTAATCACTGTTCAGTTGTTGATCATATGCGAGCACACCTTGTCTCTGTTTTTTATGTAAATACTAGAGGTACTACTCTGTATAAATGATATGAAGTCACTTTATTCTTCTTCTTCTTCTATATTAAGCTTAAAAGGACAATGCCTTCGTTTCATGACTTGCTCATACAACCTCCTTCGACAATCTGCATGATATCTCGCGCCTCTTTCACAGTCACAGTCACCTAAACCTTTGATATAAGTGCATGAATATTTCTGAGTGCTGATCCATAGCATGGGTAAATCATGTACGAGATGGTATCGTTCCTTGAGTTGTTTTGCTATTGCTGTTCTCAATGACAGCTTGTGTGATTGATAACGACCAGTATCACCATTAACAATATCAACGTGTGTGAATACAAGCAAGACATTATCCCAAAAATCGTTTCTATAGTCCATGAGTCTATGGAGAGCATCCATACTTTTGATAATGGTATCTGAACTGCTCATGTATACATGTGTGGATAAAACAGAATAAAGAAAGAGAAAGAGAGAGGGGGGAGACAGATATGGAAGTGTAACTTACTTGGCTGTGATCTTGAATACGAGTAGGATACAATGAATACCGCCTCGATAGGCAGCTATATGGTTGATTGTCTTTTGGATAACTGGGAAGAATGTCTCATCCTGAAATTGAGAATCACCAAAGCCAGGTGTGTCGAATACTCTGATATGACATCCAAATTGGTCTTTACCATGCATATAAGGTTTTAGTGGGGCCCAAAAGCCAACTGAATCCTCAACTTGTTTTGTTTGAGACTAAAGAGGCATATTAGTTCCTCTTTTGTTTAATAAAGAATAAACATACTTTGGCTGATACTTTTTGTTTAAATACTTGTTTACCAAGTAAGTCGTTCAATAGACTTGATTTACCATCGCCTGTTCTTCCAAGTGCTATTAAATTAGCACATTCCTCTGTTATCACTTCAATAGAGTTATTTTCTGGTAATGTTATGTCGTCATGATATTTCCATAAAGTGGTATTCTATTATCAGGTTAGTTTAGTTTATTTTTATATTGACTTCACAATGAGTTACAGTCATTCTGACAATAAGCAAAAAGGAAAAAAATAAAGAAATTGTCACACTGACACACACACAAAGGTCAACTTCCCACGATGAAAAAGAAAAGGGTTTATGCAACAAATACTAAAGTCAATTCTCTCTTTTTCTCTCCTTTTATTTGTCTCATATTAAGCTATGCTAACCCTTCTCCCTTTTCCTTCCTCGGAACGTGCACCAATGAATGATACTAGGAAGACTATAAATATAATAAATTGGCCTTTTTTGTTAAAAAGTGAGTGCTGTAACGGAGATTTAAATAATGAATTTTACCCTCGGAAAGAACCAACGTTTTCATATGTTTACCTTTCCGATTGTGTCCGCAAAGGACCAAGGGGATAAGAAGAGGAAAGAGTAAAAAGGTCACTTCTCATTCTCTTTTTTTCTTTTGATTTTATATAAAATTGAATGCATTTAATACATGTCATCTTCAACAATTTGGTCAAAAAGAACAAGCAAACAAGCACCGTGTACCATATTCAGTTCGACATCATTATCACCGAGACAGATAGCTAATAAAGCATATACATTGGGGTATAAGAAATTGGATAGAGATGATAAACGAAGTCAACAAAAGTATCATCTAAGAGAGAGATTACTGCTTTATAATACAATCACAAAGGCAGAGGAAGTATTAAATGCTAGGACAAGAAGAACAAATAGAAGAGTGATGGCAGCAGAAGACGATGATGATGATCATCATGAATTTTCAATGAAACATAATAATAATAATAATACTTGTAATCATCATGACAAATCACCCTTAAAACAGAATATTCAAGAAGAAGAAGAAGAAGAACAAGAAGATCAGGATATACCCATATTAACACCATCTACATCTACATCTACAATTTCATCTATTTCAAGTATATACAGCGATAACAATAATAATTGTACATTTATAAATAAGAACAATAAACCCATCACAGTACAAAGTTTATAACATTATTTTATTCAGTATTGAATCTACTTGTTCGATAACTTGTTGATCTTGTATAAAAATTTCCTTGATTCTACATCCAACATCCTCTATTAAATATTTACTCGTCTTTATCCAATAATCGCTCATGTGTTCTCTACCAAGACATATTGACAATCTATCTGCTGCAGCTAATGACATGTCTAAAAATGTAGTCTTGGTCAACGTTTGTTCTTCTTGGTTAATTAAAGTAAAAGGTCTGAATAATAATAACTTGGTCACCCAATGAATCATGTTCACTTGTCCTTGTTGTTCTTGTATCTCGACTTCTTTTATTATTGTCAATATTTCATCCACATCAATCTTTCTTTCTTCTTCCAATTGTGTTGTTGAGTAGAGTAGACGTATTACTTTATACAACATCACTATTGATCCTATTTCTCTAAATTGACCCTTTCTATCTATCGTTGACCATAATTCAAGTGCACAACTTGTTCTTGACTGAAAGATGGATGAGTACATGTCCAGATGAATCATCATGACCTTTAATTCGCTTGATACATCACAATCCTCATATAGCAATCTTATTCCAAGGTCAATTAATACATCATTTCTTGTCTTATTAATATCTACTTGATACCAAGCTAATAACAATAAACATAGGCACACTGGTTTATGTGGTATTTTATCGGCCCTTTTTAATACTAGCTCAATCATTTCTAAACAAAGATAGTTTATGCAATCTTGCCATATACTAAACGGTAGTGGTGCTGGTGTTGTCACCTCGCTTGAAGTCGTTGTTGGTTTGGCGAGTAACTGAATGGATACGATATAACTTGTAATCATACATAGCTCATATACTTCTTTGGGTAATTGTCTTTCTTTTAGTAAAGGCACGAGTTGCTGCATGATCGTCACCAAGTGATCATATCTTCCGTTTTCCTTGTTGAATTCTCTAGATTCAACATGCTGAATCATGTGAGGTAAATGCAACTGTAAAAATCGTTGTATGACTCTATCATTCATCTTATCCTTCTTTATTGCTGTCTCTATTTCCATTGATTTCAATAATTGGCTAATAGGCACAGCGGGTATTTTCACTAAATACTCATCCTCATCCAACTCTTCCTCCATATCTTCTTCGCTATGATATCCTTCTGCATCTGGATCCCATAGTTTAGGTAAATAATCCATGCCGAATCCTTTGATCAGTTGCTGTGATATGGATATAATAAAAGTACGATATTCAAATAGATTACGTGTGACGGCTTGCAGACAAAGACCTGAAGATCCAAATGACATTGACCAACCAGCAGGTTCCTCTATAGTGATACGTTCTTCTTGTGTAGTGTCAATCGTAGGTGTCGCATCTACCGATTCTTCTTCACTCAGTTCTGGTTCCATATTCTGCATATACTTGACTAAAAATTCGCCTTCAAGTTCTCGTAGTGAATCATAGAGCGTCAAGACTCTTTGTGACAGATCTGTTAGATTCGGTGGTGCATCTGGGTATTCACACTAATATAAAAGTTAGACTTTTATTAATGTAGTGTGTCGTTGTTATAGTTACAGGTTGATTTGAGCGAAGGCATCGTGTACAACTGGGTCTTGTCTTGGAACATCTAAATGGTACTTGTGTCAATAGAGTCTGCTTTTACTTTCTCTCTCTCTCTCTTTATTTTTATTTCGCGAGCATTACTTGGCTTTCTTTTTTCTGCAACGAAGACAGCTCAAGTCTTTATTGTTGGTTGAATTGGATTGACAAGACATAAAAAAATGAAAAAGAGAGAGAGAGAAAGAAAAAAAGTAGGGTTGTCTGGTTCTCTGTCCGAGCTTATCGGAGCCTACAAGTTACACACATTTTCTAAAGGGCATCATCCGCTCATGAAGCCGATCATTGAGCTCATGTATCAATTCGATCCAAGCATTTAAAAAAGGAATAACTAAAAATCAAACATATAACTTTCTTAAATTATAAAGGCATTTTTTTTTCATCGAGATCTAAAGAGTTTCTTTTTTCTTTTTAAATTATGCATTCACTTGTACGCAACCTATCCGCATCCAAAGTCACCCATGATGGCTCTCAGCTCAGCTTAGCCTCCCAGATGACCATGACGGATAAGGATGTGGCCTTGGAGGAAAAGACGAGGCCATCGTTGTGGAGGTCAGCAACAAGTTTAAATGAATCTAAAGTGTATATACCCAATCTCGCTCGAGGGGATAGTATTGCAACAGCCATTAGCATGCGACGGGCTGACATCATGGTCTCTAGAGACGATCCACAGAATCTACATCAAAACGAAACAAGAAGAGATGAAGAAGAAGCTGTGGATGATGCAGACAAGAGTAATCAAGACAGTGTGCTGTTTGAGAAAAAGAAGAGCATTATCATCTTGTTAGGCCGACTCTTGTTAAAATGTGGGTGTCCTTGTCATCGAGTGGTAAATAAAACAAAAAACAAAAAGAAAAAAAAAAGAAAAAGTACATTTACTAATATACATCAAAAAGGATGACACATTGCAGCATACATCCAGTCTATTATCACTCAATGCAGCCTTTTCTTTCTTACCAGACTCTGTCTTGATTACATTCATGAATGGCAGTGACAGTCAGTCGATCATGGTCAAGTCACCGCAAGGTTACGACACCGGTAAAATTGCCACTATTAATGATATCATGAATTCGTTCTATAAGGGTCAAGTGGATCTTGATCGGTGTCTTATTCTACTTCATGATGTAGCCACAGCACCGCCGACGTGCGGTTCGTGGGCAACCCTCTTCTTTTTTACCGCAAGCAGCTTCAGCGGCTCGGCTCTCTTGTTTAACGGCACCTGGATTGACGCTAGTGTCAGTGGTGGCCTTGGCCTACTCGTCTCTATTCTCTACATCCTTTCTGCCCATTTTCCCATCTATGCGCGTGTATTTGAAATATCTACCTCGGTCATCGTGGCTATCATTGCTCGTGCTCTCTATAGATACTGCTGTTTCACCAGTGTTGTCCTTCCTGCGATCCTTATCCTACTTCCAGGATACACCATGACCGTAGGCGTGGTAATGTAAATCATTAGCCTCTTGCCAATTGTGCTCATTCTCTTTTGGGATTAGATTGAACTATCTGCACGGCAGGTTACAACGGGTATCGTTCGGCTTGTTTATTCTATTTTTTATGCATTTCAACTAGCGTACGGGTTGCAGATGGGCAGCAGTGTCTACGGCGCTATTGATCCCAATGTATCCGAGTACGGCCTATGCGATCAGCCGCCAGTGTCACCCTGGTTTGCCCTCGCTCTCTTACCTACCCTCAGCATCGCTCTCTCACTCTCCTATGGCTCCAGTCGCAAACAATACATCTCTCAATGTGTTGCGGCAGCCATCGCATTCTGTCTCTCTTTCTTTCTGGGCAAGGTCATACCCGATGGTCAGATCGTAGGCAGTATCGCAGCCTTTGTCGTCGGCCTCTACTCTAATTTCGCACTCAAAGTCACAGGTGAGCCACCTCTGGCTCCTCTCTGCGTAGGACTTACTCTACTCGTACCAGGAAGCATAGGTACGTTTTGTCCTTTTCAGTACATCATAAACTCATCTTTCATCTATAGGTGTCCGTGGAGCTTATTCCGTACTTCACAAAACAGACACAGGTCACATCGCATTCCCTCTTCAAATGCTCTCTATCGCCCTTGGACTCTCCGCCGGCCTCTTTGCTTCGGCCATGACCGTGTATCCATCAGGCAAAAAGCGCTCCATGTACATTTCACTATAGTTTATTGAGTAATAAAAAGATGATACATCTGGGACTTGAACTCAGGCACTGTTGAATCAGGTTGACTTAGATTTGCTGTCACGTTGATCTTGATGACGTTCATGCCTTTTGTCAGCGGCACAGTCGTCCATGATAGATCTGCAGTTGGATTCAGTTTTACATTGTTTTGCAATACGGTAATTGTGATTCGTTTGTCTTCATTCTTTAGGGGCTTAGGTAAGTCTGTTTGAATGTCAAGTGTTTGTGTACCAGGAGGTACAACGATGCTATGTCCGAAATAGTCACCAGTCAGTCGCTGGGAAAAGTCTTTGGAGGACACGGTCAATTCGTTCAAGAAAGAACCTACTATGGGCGATGAATAAGCCGAGGTTAGATCATTGGTTTGTTATTTACCTCCTTCTGCAAACACGGCATAGAATTCCTTAGATGCCTTCGTCAGCGGTGATTTGGGTAACTCTATATTATGTTGTTCCATCATCGGTGGCTGTGGCGGTGGCATAAAAGCATTAGGTGTCATCATAGGTAATGATTGCAGGGGAGGTTGCATAAGGAAAGGTGGTGGAGGTTGTAAAAACGAAGATTGGGCTTGGGGTTGTTGCTGTTGAAGGAGCAGCGGGTGAATCATAGGTGTGGCCGTAGCCTGTTGTTGGTACGTAAGGTGGTGATGGTCTGGTTCTATGCTCTGAGTTCGAGATTTACTACTCGTCAAGAATCTTTTGATTTTGCGCTTATCTTCGCTTAATGCTTCTGCATCAAACGGCCGACTGGCCAAATCTAATCGCATGATTGCGTCCTCTTGACTCACAGGGACTCCTAATCTGGCCAAGATACGTTCTTTAAGTCGATGTAATAGACGCTATAAAAGAAAGGTAAATAAAAAAGAAAAGAGGGTATATCCCACATACCAATAGCAGTTTAGCGTCACGAAAGATACGTGAACCAGGTTCATTAAACTTGAGGGCATTTTCAAACACTAATTTCATATCGCTCATCCAAGCATATAAATTTGGATAGCTTCGTGTCTGCATCTTTTCTGCTACTTCAGATAAAGATCGTGGATTCTTGATCACACTGTAATATTCTGGATATTCATGTCGATCTGGTAAATCTTCAAATAATTCAGAATAAAGACGATTCCTAATAAAAAGGTCATTATACATTCTCTTCTTTTCTTTTTGTTTACTTACGAATTATCAGTGTGTGTTCTGATAGCATTGAATAGCTCGATTTCAAAGGCTACAGGATCAAAGGTGTTTATATCAATCTCAGTGGTGGGTCGAACAGCTAATGCGTCCGTTTCACTCTTTGGTGGACGTCCACGTCGTTTTCTGATCGTTCCATCAGGAGAAGTTTGATATACAGGCTGACGTACGCCTGGAATAGTAGGAAATGCTTTAATAGGCTGTGGTACAGATACCATAGGCATGGTATTGGGCATCATAGGTAATTGGACCGATTGCTGTTGAGGCAAAGGAGGTGGCATGGCTTGTTGCGATAAAGGAATAGAGGGAGGGGGTTGTGATGGTTGAGAGGGTGGTTCTTGTTTCATTTGCTGAGGCTGAGGCTGTTGCTCTTGTTGTTGTTGCTGTTGTTGCTGTACTGAAGGTGTATCCTAATGATGTGTTATCTTATAAATCCTTTCACTTTAGTATTTTAAAATCTCACCTTGAATAGCCCAATCCATCTTGGATCATCTTGATTTGATACTAATTCAAATGGTACTTGCCCATGCACGTTTTTAGCATTCTTATTAGCATTATACTTTTGTAATAGTAATCGAACCACGTTATGCTTATCACCAAAGGCAGCCCAACCAAGGGGAGTAGCTGAATGCCAAGTATCCTGCTTCTCTACCTCCGCACCTTTCGCAATCAGAGCCTCCACAAGCTTGATATCACCATAATAACAAGCAGCATGAAGCGGACCCCATGTGAACTTGTCATTAAACATTTCAGCAGGTACTAATTCATTTGGATCGATCTGTGGATCTGTATCTAGCAGTTCTAATGCCCCTTTAACCTCTCGTTTGATGATAGTTGTCATGAGTGCTTTTGTATTGATGGAAGCTACACAAGTTGAATGTTAGTCAAATACAAATGATACATCTGTGGGTCGTACATTTTTTGGGTTTATCTATTGCTTTCAATTTGATCGCCTTAATCTTTGGAGCACTATTAAATGCTTCACCAGGAAGTTTCAATACTGCCTTTTCTTTCACTCCCTGCCATCCTTTTACATATCTCTACACGTTTATCACATTAGCTGTGTCAATAGGAAACTGCATCTATTATTACTTGAATCTTGATAGCATCTTCATAAATTTGAGATCCTTTCATATTGTACTTCTTCGCGTTAGAGACCATCAAGTCTATATCTGCTTTCATTTGAGAAATGCTTTGATACATGTTCTTATCAACCTTGTTCTATAACAACTGGTTAGTCCATCAGTGTAATTTTGTTGTATAAAGTATTACTTTGATTGTTTCGAGCGCGATAGGTTGTTTAATGATTTGATAATAGTCAGGATATTCCTTTTTAGAAGGTAATTTCATAAAGATGGCTGTAATATCATAATCCTCACTACAATAAACATTTAAGGTTAATAGTATTGAATAGATTGATCAAAAATGCTTACTCTTCTGGATCTCTATAATTGACGACATCTCTGTATAGTTGTTCAAATGGTGATAGTGATTCTTCTTTTGTTGGACTAGATGCGGTCTTTGTATTGTATTTAGTGAATAGATTCCTGCAATTTGCTTTTATTATACCTCGCCTTTTTTTGATCTTTTATGTTCCCTATAATTTTTATCCACTGTACTCTGTCGTTTCGGTCTTTCCATTATGCGTTAAAAAAGAAGGGGGGTGATTACTATAAATGTGTATGTCATTAAATAAATAATAAATCTAGTCATTATTTAATCTACTTTTTTTGTGTCCTTGCAACCGTGGCACGCAACAACAACTGGAAAAAAAAAAAAAGAAAAGAGGGAAAATTATAAGGGAAATTTTTATTGATTCTGATTCAAGCGGATGTTAAATTAATCCAAAGTGATCTCTGGTGAAATCCAAGTATCATAGTCTTCATACTTTCCTGCATCACCAAGAGGATGTAATGCCATAATCTTGAGTCGATATTTACCCTTTTCTAGCAATGCTCCCATTGTTGCTGGATTAACGCGTGATGACGTCGACGAAGAGACCATAAAGTTGTGATAAGGATGCAGTGTACTACGATGCAATATTCCCATGGCAGCCTTTTCTGGCGTATCAACTACGTTGCCATGCCAAGATACCAAAAAGACATCATTAGGGTCATCTAGATTACTTCTGCCTAGAAAAGTGATATATCCTTCTGGTACATATCCATAACTGATGGCATCATTGACTGCATCAATCACTGTGACAGTGATCAGAGCAGAGGACTCGGCTAGTTGAAAGGATATCAAAGCAGGCGAAAGCATATTCACTTTATCACTGACCACTCGCGGCATAGTGCCATTATTGACGAGTACTGGAATCTTTGATAGACTTGAAGTGAGTCCAGCATAGGGTACATATTTCACATCATCATCTGTATCTCCAGATATGACAATGTAACCAGAATAAATAGACGGTTGGTCAATATTGTTGGGAGGGATTATTCGAACTGTTACGGTTGCCTCTTCATTTGCCTCTACAAAGACGACGGATTGAGGTATCTCTACTGTTGCGCTCGCTTGTTGACTGGGGATTGGTATCGGTTTTTTCAAGATCCTGTTATTGTCAAAGCCTTGAGCTGTTATAGATGCCTGGTGGCTAATTGTGTATTCTGTGTGTAATCTTCCATTGTTTTTAATTGTTAATATGTATTCATTGTTTTCTGCTCCATGATCTTCATCACTCAGACGAATCTGTTCTGGTGTGACGAGAGTAGTCGAGCTAATCGCTTGATAGGCATCAATCAATCCAGCCCCCTGCCTGGCTACTGAATCAATTTCTGAAGAGCCCGAAGGACTGATAAGATGACCATTGTTCATGAGTGATGCTCGTAGCTCTTGTATATTCAGACTTCGTTGCCCACCCTTTGCCTGCTCAAGTAGAGCGACAATGCCTGCGACAAAAGGACTTGCCATGCTCGTACCACTTAATGTAGTATAACTGCCAAGGTTGACGGGATAACTATGAATGCACACATTAGTTTATGTTTTTAAATTTAAAAAACAACACATACGTTGAAAAAATCTGGCCTCCTGGTGCGCTAATATCTGGCTTTACGCTTAAATCTGGCCCTAAACCCCATGAACTGAATGAACTAATAGCCCCTAAGAAGTAATGCTTTAGTGAGGTAGCCTGCTTATAAAAGAATGTAATCTACCTGCGGTTGATACACCAAGATGATGATCATATTTTAAAAACTCGACTTTACTGTTTGTCTTTAGATAGTCGAATAGTCTTTCACCGTCTTCTTTTGAAATTCCACCATACTCTATTGTCGCATTACTCTCAGGAGCAGAGGGCATAACCGGTCCTGGTAAGTTGTTATAAAAGATAATTCCAGCGGCTCCTGCCTTTTCAGCATTTATAATCTATTCTACATTGATTAGGATCTTTTGGACGATTTTTTTTTTTACTTCCTTACCTTTTGCGTAAAGAGGCAACCGCCTCGGCTCACCAAGACAACTGTATTTTTCAAATTTACTGTAATAGGATCACAACCATCGTTATCTTTTAAAAACTGGTTAGATAAGGGTATCATCCTGGTCTTTCGTGGTATGAATGGGTTTCCAGTGGCAGTCAAGTATCCAATGGTCAGATCGCCTGCTCTGATGACGTGTGAAAGGACATAGGCATTATCGACACTGGCTACGGAAATAGCATGTTTTCCTAGAGAAGGCGATCCTACTTCGAATATGCCTCTTTCTCCTTCATTACCAGCCGCTGCACATACAATCATTCCTTGTAATGACAGTTCATCTGCTAATACGGAAGCAGGTGATTCTGGCCATCCAATATCACCTAGCGATAGATTGACTACATCCATGCCATCAAGGTAAGCTGCTTCCATGGCTTTCATAATAATTTCTGTTGAACTTCCACCCGAACACCCAAATATTCTGTATACCCCAAACGTTACTTTCAAAATAAAACCAATTAGCTCTATAAGAGTAAACATCTCTATTCACTGTTACCATCAGGCGCAACTCCAGTAAGATTCATATGTTTGTCGTTGGCACCAATAATTCCAGCTACATGGGTTCCGTGGCCATTACAAGTATCCCGAGGATCATCGTCTGGTTGAGGTTCACTATCGCCCGTGTAAGCATCTCCCACAAAGTCATAACCATATGCAACACGACAGCCAGGCCCAAAGCAACCACCCAAAGCATGATGTGTGTAATCTACTCCAGTATCTATCACGCCCACTTTGATTCCCTTTCCTGTGAGACTTTATCGTTTATGAGTAAAATGTTGATATGTAGTCATAATCTTTACCCTAGCTTTTCTCTTAGCTTAGTGACACCTGTTTGTTTATAGAAACTAAACAAGGGAGCGATAGAAGGTACGTTATCTGCTTGGTATATTTTGGGTTTTGCTACTGTGCTCTATATGCATATATATTTTTAAATAAATTGCCGAAAAGGTCATATCCCCAATATAATTCATTACCACAGGCCAAACGCGTTTGACATCCATTGCACTTTCAAAGAACAGTTCTGTATCTCTCGGAGACTTAAATTCGAGAGAGACAGCATGGATCAGGTTGTATTCATGCCGAACGTTGTATTGAATGTGTAATGAATCAAGTTGTTCATAGAATTGATTTCGTCTCTGATCGATATTACGTTTTACATGAGTTCTATTATCAAATTCAATCAGATAGACATTAGGAATTGTGATGGAAGCCAGAGCCAATGGAGACAGACAGATGAGGAGAGAAACAAGTTTCATAATAGTTAAAAAGACAATGAAAAAGAACTTCAAAAGATAAAGTGATCAACGATTTTGATTTCAACATATTGAAACTGTCCGTAATATTTTCTTCGTTTTAATGTTATTTTTGGTAATTACATTGTTGTAAGCATATAAAAGGAGGGGGGATATTAAGGGTATTGTTATTATGGTCATTATTTTCTTAATCTCTGGGAGTAAACTTTGCATAATAATCTTTGGTCTTGTTCTCATAGAGTTCCTGAGTACATTCTGGTAATTCATCCTGATATTTTCCTATTTTATTGTTTGTTTGTTTTTTTAATATACATTTAAGTATTCTTCTTTACCTGGTGATCCACCATAGACACTAAATGAAGGTACTACCGTATTGGGTGCAATAATCGTGTTATCCAAGATACAGCAGCAGTCTTTAATGATCGCAAATCGGCCCTATTTAAAATAGTGTCAATTGGGTTGTTCATCATCACTTGTCAACTGTCTATTACAATGATACAATTCTTTCCAATAGTGACATGAGATCCTATCGTAGCTGCTTCAACAATGCTTCCTTCACCAATAGTGACATGATCACCAATTTTCATTGGATAATAACTAAATATTCTACCAAAAAAAAAAGACATTAGATATCATAGAGATATACTTTCTCTGGTAGTAGTAGTAGCAGTACCCTTTGTATGTCTTGTAAGGTGGTCTAATAATGGACTTGGAAGAGAGTAAACAATATCTACCGATGGCAATAACCACAGCATGTCCTCCGCCTGCTCGTCGAAGATCTCCACGAATGACACAATCTGTTTGAATGATGGTCTAGATTATTGTATAGTTTAGTCATTTGAATCTTCTTGACAACAATCTGCCATTACTTTTCCACCGAGGATAATATTCTGACTACCACAGATGACTGATTTTCTACTCACTTTATTGCCTGTGTCCTAGAGTGAATATGAGATAATAAATCATATGACAATATGTTTCTTTTTATTTATTTACTGTTTCTATATACTCGGATCGATTATAGTGTTTGATAGGCGCTTCCATTTATCTTAAGAAAAAAAAAAAAATTCAAAATGCTTGTTGGATATTTGACCAGCTCGCTCAAAAGGAACATCAGAGCTCGCTAAAAATAAAAAGCAATATAAAATGGCCCTAGCGTATCGCGTTTTTCTCAATTCTCTCTTTTCTTTCTTGCAAACATCTACAACATCAATCAATGCTCGTCAATGTGCCTCAACGCTTGCTCGCTCAAGGATCTTCCAGAGCTGCCAATCACCCAATCACTTTAAATCAAACTCCGTTGTCAATGAATACAAGTCATCATACTTCTGATGAAGACTACTACGATGATAATGTTCCTACTCCATCTCATTCAACTGGTCGCACATCTTATGATGACTCCAATGATGATAGTGAAGTAACCGCTAAATCCTCCGACTCTAACCCAAAGGCCAAGCCTACCGGAGAATATCCACCCAAACGCCGCTTTTCGATCTGGTCTTTGGTTAAAGGTCTTGTCAGTAAATTCCATTGGCCATCTTTCAACTCGGAGCCTCCTGTTCCTACGGATAATGGTCCTTATCAACCCTTTGCAGATCGTGCTGTCTGCTTAAGCAGTTATGGGGTTGTCGGAAGAGGCCTTGGTGAAGGTGTATCCTCTCATGTCTATTTGCTTCGAAAGACACCTAATCATCAATCCTTGGCTGTTAAAGTCTTTAGGAAATGTAAAAAGAGGGTCAACAGAATTCACTACATGAAAGCCTTGGTCAATGAGTTTGCTGTTACGTACACTCTGCATCATAAACATGTTTTGCACACTATCGATTTCGTCAAGATGGATGATAATCATAATAAGTTTGGACTCATCATGGAATATGTAAATATATTTTCCGATAAGCCCAAACATACAAACTCATTTCATTTCATCTATAGTGCGAACAAGGTGACCTAAGTACTCTGATCTGTAAGCGTGAACTCCAGCCCGAAGAGATATATGCCTACTTCAAGCAACTCATGTCTGGTCTCAAATATCTTCATGATTCTGGTGTCGCTCATCGTGATCTCAAGCCCGAGAACTTGTTGCTCCAAAACAGCATTCTTAAAATCGCCGACTTTGGTTCTTGTCATGTCTTTAGGTCAGAAACTGAAACGAATGATCGCAAATCATCTGGTATTGTTGGTACAACGCCCTATATTGCTCCCGAAGTCTTTACGGATCTTACTTACTGGGGTACCATCGCTGATGTATGGTCTGCTGGTATCGTCTTCTTTACTATGCATTACTCTGGTGTTCCCTTCAATTCGGCAGAGAGGAAGGATTCTGAATACCGTCTGTATCTTCGTGCTTTTGAAGATAAAAGGTTTATTGGTTTCAGCGAAATGCCCAAGGAGCCTCAAAAGTTGCTATATTCTATGCTTCACCCGGATCCCGAGCTTAGAATAACCGTCCCCGAAATCATAAATAGCCTATGGATGCAAGGAGTCAATGCTTACTACGTTAGGGAATGTGATCGCAGGTGGCGTCAATATTGAATACAAAACAAAACAAAAAAATACTTCATAAATCTGTATAATATATAAAAGCAACAACATACTACATCATGAGGCCCGTCTTTTTCTATTGTCTTTATAATCTGCTTATCTTGAGTAGGTCAAGGGCATAAAATAAACTTCCGAGCAATGAAGATCACTGTACGCACTTGCTTTCATTCTAATTAAAAGAGTAACAATCAAGAAAAAGGCATGAATTTGACAACACATTATATACAATCTATCAATTGTCAATAAGAAATGAAGAACAGTTCTTCCTTTCATGCCAAACACGCACAGAAGTAAGAAGAGGTTCCTGTAAGTCATATCTCTGATTGTCGTATCCTTTGTTGAACAAGTGACCCATAAGCAATATCTGCATATCGAAAGCATAAAGCTGACCATGACAGTTAACAATCCAACTGGTAAAAACGGATATCCTTCCAGAGAGCATTAATCATGCTACATCACAATCGTTTTGTGATGGATTACTGTCTCATATCAGCTCATTAAGTTCTGTTTACATTTTTTGACATTGTTCTATAGATCATAGTCATAAACACTCTAGTCGGTCTTTTGGGTCTCAAGAAGCATGATAAAGACCAGTTTAATCCAAGTGTACGTCCTAGCTTATCTCAAAAAAAAAAAAAAAAAAAAAAGATGTCTACATGACAGAATACCGTTCGAATCAATTTATAGACTCTAACAGGAAATTGTCTCTTATGACCAATATTTATTCTTCCATCTTTTGCCTTAATGATTGAGGATCGTATCCATGAACACCTAAATCATTTCTAGTTTCTGAAGGATCATCAAGAGTTTGTTCTAAATAAAATGCTAAAAATCCTTCTCTTGTCAACCATCCTTTTGCGTTTGCTCCAAATCTCAAGCCTATTTGACGCAAGAACGCAGGTGGTGGATGTGTTCCATTGGTTGTGAAAATAAATTGATCTAATTCTTTAGAATTAAGCGCGCCATCTTGATCTTTATCAAATTTGTTGAATATTTCCAATAAAGCTTGCTTCAATGCCTCTGATAATTGATTATCTTCAGTCAGTAATTCTTCTTCACCCTTGTATCCATTTACAATGCGTTCGATTTCTTCCTCTAGTTCTATTACAGAGAACAGCAAGATAAATCACTCGACTCTAATAATGTTAACAAGTTTGCTTTTTTTTTACCATCAAATGGCTCAAATGTAGGATCAACAGCACGTCCCATCTGTAACAAAATCATTGCCTCTTCCAGCTTGTTGAGAACAAAGAGAATGAAACCGAGTATATAATAGCATCCTCCATGGGCTGGGAATACGTCCAAGATCCACATCATTTTCGATGCAACTAGAGCTAAAATGCTCATATCTCCATTTTCCTGAAAGCTTTTCAAGTGAGCTTGTGCGCTGGCATATTCCTGATCTGCTTGGTCTATCAGTGCTGAATCGTCCTGTTCGCTTTGTTGGTTCTTTTCGAGGTAATATGATCGCCAGTCGGAGGGCTCATGTTGAAATTTTTTGGTTAGTGCAGGGTCTAAAGATAGACCAGTGGCTGCTGTACTGAATATAGTATAGATTTCAAAGAGGTCACCAAAGTCATGTACTGCTTTACTATTGTAGGTTTAGTCTTTATTGCTTTCTTTTTGCTTCTTTTTTTACCTTTTCCATAAGTTATTGTTATGAAATATTTTATAAAGAGTTTTGGAGGTATATGAAAGTTGGTCAATGTCTTTGGGATCAAGGTTATAGGCCAAGTGCTCAATGACCACGTCAGGAAAGCTTTCTATTTGAAGAACCATAGTAGAATGAAATAAAAAAGTCTGTGGCTTGTCTGAGCCTGATTTAGGAAAATGAGGGGGGAATATTAAGGTGTGTGCCTAGAGTGAGATCTATTCCTTTTGTTTCCTTCTTGTTTATTCTAATGGATCCTTATAGACCTAATCAATATGGTAAACTAAACGGTTAACTCTAGATGCATAACTGATCTCTTTCTTTATATATATATATATATATATAGGCTATCGTCCTCCTCCACCAGCAATAGGAGCATTCGGACAACCACCCATTCCTCCACGATATCCCGCCCCTATTCGACCACCCGCCTATGGAGGACAGTACAATCTGGTTTATCGACCACCGCCTACTCAAACAACAGCACCTGAAAGCGCAGACAAGTTAAATACTCTCTTTGTAGGAGCCATTGCTCCAGGCATTAGTGATGAATGGATAGAAAAGATATTACAAGTAAAAAAAAAAAACTAAAATGTTTTCATTAAAAACTTAATTGTTGTAATAATAATAGACCTGTGGTACATTAAAGCACTGGAAACGTGCCAAGGACGCCTCAGGAAATCCTAAAGGTTTTGGATTCGCAACCTATGAAGATCCTGATAGTTCTTTATGTGCACTAAGAGTCATTGGAGGCGAAAAAACCGATGGCGTCACCTTGAAAGCAACCGACGGCAGTCAGATCGAAAAGAAATTGATTGTAAAAGCAGACGACAATGTACGAAGTTATTTGGAAAACTATCAGCATTCGTCCAAGCAAACGACAGAGGAGCAAGACAAAGAAATCGATCTTGAAAAATATCGTACAGTCTTGAAGTACGTTACAGCTATATCAAAGGGATTATCACCTGCTGAAGGAGATACAGCCACGTTATCATCAGAGCAATTAACAACAGAAGGACATTCAGCAGAAACGACACAAAATAACGAACAGGATTCTCTCGCAAGGGACTTGGCCATGTTTAAAGAACGCGCCGCTCAAAAGGACCAAGATAAACGTACAGAAAGAAGACGTAGAAGCTCAACTGAGAGAAGAAGAGACTTTGTCAAAGGTTCTGTGGATGAAAAAGAATTGGCGATGACGGATGAAGAAATTGAAAGAAGACGAAGAGAGAAACATGAACGTGATGTCGAAAACGCCTATCGTCACAGAGAGAAACGGTTCGAGAATAGGCAGAATGCTCAACTTCGTGATTATGAAAAGGATATGAAGAGAGAGAAAGAGGAAGAAGAAAGGTTGGTTAAAGACAGAGCTTATTGGCTAGAGCGATTGGCTAATTGGGATGACGAAGTTGAGATGGAAAAAGGAGAAGAGCCATATTATTCAGATAGGTAAGAGCAGCAGATTATTCTCTACTCATTACTGACCGTTCTTCAGATCTCGATGGAGAAAGATGCGAGAAAATGTTCGTAGAAGAGAGCATGAACGCGATGAAGAGGATAGACGAAGAGAACAACAGGAAATAGAAGAAGAGAAACGCCGTCAGGAAGAAGAAGAACGTATAAGAAAGGAAAGCAAAATATTGAACAGAGAAGGAGAAGATGGAAAAATTGCAGTGAAAACCACAAAACTTAACTTTAACATTTCAATTAAACGAAACACGCTGGGTGGTGTTGATGAGGAAGAAGAAGAAGAAAGCAAGAAGAAACGCCGTGTGCTTGTACCTTTAGACTATAGTGATATAGACAACCGACAGTACTCTGATGATGAAGAAATGACAGTTGAAGAAAGAACAGCAAGACTCAAGAAGCTAATTGATTCTATACCTAGCTCACAGAATGAACTATGGAACTATCGGGTTAGGTGGGAAGAATTGGATGAGGTGAGTGATATTATTTTCAAATCATGCCATCTAACTTGCGATATTAGCCTCTTATCGAGCAAAAGTTGCGTCCATTTGTATCTAAAAAGATATATGAGATATTGGGAATGGAAGAAGAAGACCTGGTGAATTTTGTTCTCAAGTTCATAAGAGAAAAGAAAGGACCTGATGAGCTTGTGAGCGAACTAGAAGGGGTACATATAAAGAGAATACCATATAATGAAAGATATATTGACCATCCTTATACGTAGGCTCTAGAAGAAGATGCATTAGTATTCGTGATGAAGCTATGGAGAGCACTCATCTTTGAGATAGAAAGAAAGATTAGACGATTGTAATAAATACATTTTGTTTCTAATCTATATTATTTTATTTCTTTTCATGTAGTTACCTTGCATAGGGTTGATCATTTCATGTAAACTTATTCAACAGGGTGTATGTTAAACCTACTGATATGGGTAAAATGGGCGTAATTTATTTACAGAAGCTCTTAATGGAGAGGATGGTGTGACTAAGGTATACAAATGTATATACTTTTGAGAATATTGTAAATGCACTTTTTGTTCTAGTTGAGAAGGAATTTCCTATAGTTCATGATATACTTTTTCATTTACAAGACACTTTCCGTTCTTATTCTCTTGTTCATGTCGTTGTTATGATGTGTTGGTCGTTTCTGTCCAAGTCTGGGACTATCGACTTCTTGGTTGTCATCATCCTCGTCATCATCGCTATTATCCATTATTCTTGCTGCTCCATGAATTCTGAAAAAGAAACAGTAAGCATTAACTAAAGAGCATAATCACAGGCATGTACCTTCTTGCGTTGTCTGCAACAGTATATAATAGGTTATCTCCATCGCTGTCATCCGAAGATGAATATAGCTCTCTATATATAAATAGGTCAATTACAACTGGACTAAAACAAGATAATAACTTACTCATCTATTGGTGTACTAAACATAGGTCGACTGCTACTACTTTCTATTATACTAGGAGAAAAAAGATTAGATTAAATAATAAACATCACTCTAAACACATACAGCTTATTTTCATTATCATCGTCAGTACCGCCATTATTATCATCAGAGTCTAGCACAATTACGTCTCGGGAAGTAGAAGGTTCATCATGTCTTAAAAGATCGCTTGTATCATATGGTTTATTGATGTTCTTGTTTTTAGCCTTTAGTCTTGCCAACTTCTTTGATAGTGCCTTTACTTTTTCTGTCAACTCTTCTTCTTTTCTTTTGAATCTATCTACTTTTTTTACGGCAATATCTCTTTCGCTAAACAGGGAACGTTAGATCAGAAACAAACACTAGCCATTCACTTACTTTGCCAGCTGTACACATCTTGCTTTCAATCCACCAATAGCAACAACCAATTCAGGTCGAGGTAATCTAGAAAGTGTGCCAAGATAGGCTTGTGTTGTAGGTTGAGATAGATAGTCATCGATATCAGCAACTCTATTAAGGACACAAATAAGCCAAAGGCCGACTACGCACATTTTAAAAATGAGACATACCTCTTCAATTGCTTAAGATATCTTACAGTCGATTGATATTTTTCCTTTACAGTCTCCTGTTGTCTTATCTCTGTTTGTGCTTGGGATAGCTTTTCATTCGTTAAAACCAAGCTATGGGCCATTTCATTAAGATGGTTCAATAGCTGCTTTTTACTTTCTTCTAGTTCTTCAATTTTCAATTTATCCTGCACAGACGTTGGCGGTTCGGGTTCAACACTTTCATTAGTTGAAAAGAATAGTGGACCAGAGATATCCTTTTTGGAAATGGACTTTTTACATAAAGGACAGCTAGATGCGTTACGACGTGATCCGCCAGTAGAATGACTTGACATCCATGTTTCAATACTACTCACAGTAAGTTGTTTAATAAAATACAAGAATGAGTGTATTCCATTACCAAGTCCTGTGAAATAAGTGACCACAAGATACAGCTACAGGCACATTAGAATTAAGATCGGAAATACATATTGTACAAATGTAGGTCATTGAATAGAAACAGAGAGAAAGTGAGTAAAAAGGAGATAAAAGGGAAGTTTTGACTGTGCAAACTTGAACATGAACATAACATAGATCGCTTAATTGTGACTTTGATTTCTTTCTATGGAAACGACCTTTCTTTGTTATTCAGCATACAATTAAACAAAGAAAATAAAAGACCACAATGGGCGCATTGAAACGATAGAATTTCGTCCTGTCTGGGCCATATCAACAAAATATATAGCATCTAAAAAGCCATTTAGAGATTAAAGGGAAAAAAGGAAGAAGAAAAGCGAAGAAAATCGAATAAGAAGGGAACAAAAAAGGATTAGGTCAAAAGATATTGAGAAGTGAGAGGCTAATAAAGAAACCTTTGTCTTAAGTCAGGTGGTGTATGCGGCATATCTTGTTCGGGGCATAGGTCATCAAGTTCATAAAGGGTGGTGTATATAAGTGGCCAACGAGAGAACTAGGAAAAAGCATGAGAGAAGGGACGCAGTTTACAAGTAGGTAGTAGTTTAAAAGGAAGGACAGAGGGTGCGGTATTTGGAGGTGAGCACGTATATTTAGACAGTGAACGAAATGGGCCTTCGTGAGCAGTTGGTTAGGATGTCTGGGGCAGGATTTTGGTATTTTCCAGCATACATTTTATTCGCACACTGATAAAAAAAGATAATTTCAGACAACGAATGAAGTAAAAGAATGGAATATAAAGCAAATGATTATTAAATCAGCTATATGCTGTTTATAAGTGTTGACCACATTATACGAGTCTCTTCTTTTCTATAAAAAATATCAAGCTCATTTTATGTATTAAACTTTGTCTTTTAAAAATAAAGAAAAGACTGATAATCAACTAAAGCGTGTATATTTTTTAGGCTTAGGAGTCTTTTTTGTGAGGAGTAACCTATTAACTGGGGCTGTGTTGTATATGTATATACGAAGTTATGACTGCATACACGCTACATGTATATTTATACAAATGTATGGCTCTTAGTGGCTAGATGAAAAACTCAAATCACAGCTGACAGTTTATGCCCTTTCATCAATTAATTGCAGCTGTTTATTTTTAATATCAACTATCCAATAGAATACAAGTTGAAATTCAATTTCAAACACTGCATCCAAACACAGAATGCATATAAAAGAATAAACGGAATAAAGGTCCATTTGTTCACACTTCTTTCTCACAAACTTAACAAACAATGCACGGATTCCCTGACGGTCAATACTTCTTTATAAAGTCTCAAGCAAATGGACAAGTCATGGATGTCTACATGGGTGAAACGACCGTAAGAGATGAATACTCATACACGACAAGAAAATGCATATATTTACCCATTATAATAATAGGATGACTCCAACATTATCATCTGGCCACAGGTAAGAACATACGGGCTTTTACACGTATAGATTCTTACATTATGTCTAGAAAGCAGGTGATGATAACGATAACCAGGTAAACTAGGCCTTTGCTTGGCATGAAATAAAAATAGTATATACTAACCGTTTTTCCGCTACAATAGCTTTGGCGCGCCGAAGATGGCTTTTTGATCAATAAACGATCCGGTTTAGGTAAGAATGACGTGATAACGCACGGGCTTGATGCTTACTTGATACTTTAAGTTATGGACGTCCGTGGAGGCGACCTCAAGTCGGATACAGCAATTGTACAATATTCTAGAAAGATGACAATGTAGGAATAGCGTAGTATCATAAACATGCTGTATTCAATGTTTATTTATCACAGGTCACATAACCAACGATTTGGTTACCGTGATGGCTTTGTTTACTGCTTGGCTGACCCTCGTTTGGTGATGGATATTAGGGTACACGTGACAACGCCAAGGTCCGCTCTTCCTGCTAACACGCTTTTCATAGGGTGGTGGAAACAAGGAAGGCACTCGTATCATTTTGTATAAGCGCAAAGATTCCGATAATCATAACCAAAAGTGGACTATTGTCCCTGTAGGCGAACCTCAACATGGTGATGGCCAAGTTCCTTATTACCCTCCACCTGATTATCCCCAACAACAACAACAACAACAAGGCTATCCTCAGTATCCTCAACAACAACAATCACCCGGCTATCCACAGTACCCTCAGCAGCAACAAGGCCAAAACTATCCTTATTATCCTCCTCCTAGCGGACAATCCTACGGTTATGGCCAACCTGATAACCAATATGGTGGTAGCCCCTATCCATCCTATGAAGACGGTAAAGATTACTAAGAAGCATAAAAGTTTATTTTGATTGGCTAATACATTACAGCTTCTCGAGCTCATAATGAGGTCTACAATGAAGGTCGAAAGGCTCATCTCTCTCACCAACTGATTGCTGGTGCAGCTGCATTCGAAGCTGTCAAAGCATATGCTCGTCATCAAGCTCGTCAAGGCGAACCCATGTCGCATGCATTCATCAAGCAGAGTGTGGCTGCATTAGCTGCTGCTGAAGTAGTCAAACTTGCTGAAGAGCACAACTGGTCCGGAGATCAAAAAGAAAAGGCAACTCGCGAGGCTCAAGAGGCTGCAGAAAAGTATGCATCGCGCGAATTTCAGTTTTAATGAAAATTACAATAAAGAGTGAATTTTGCTGTGTCTTGCCAAGATGATGTAATATTACATAAAGCATCATTGATCTATGCATATTTGTGCAGATGAACACAGTGCTGCCATATAAAGGTCCATTTTCCTTTTTGCTCTTTACAATTTATATAATGTAACGGCTTGTGTGATAACAGAATGTATAAATGAATATGAGGCAGTTCTTTTCTTTTCTCTTTATTTTGATGAAGTTTATTTCCTTGGTCACTTTACTTGCCCTGCCTGTTATCATCTCTGCTGCCTGCCAGCCCAAGGGTTCACCCTGTGGTCAAGATCTTGAACGATGCTGCCCTGGTTCTATTTGTAACCCAATAGAACATAAATGTGTGCCTATCAGACGCTAAAGAAACTATTTTTTCATTGTTTACAACAAAACAAAATAAACAAAGAATGTGCGCACATTATTTGTATAAATAAAAAAGAAGCTTCTTTTTTTACTATAAAAGAACAAGATGCCGACGTGCAGTGACGCCAGCGCTGTGCTCAAAAAACTAATGGTGGTTTTGTAACACACCAACTTACAGTTTGGCTGTGTCTAATCAGCAGCTTCACAGGGGCCAACCAACGGTTTTATAAATGTCCAGGTTAAAGTTTGCTGTCAAAAGATTATAATTGAACGAAAATAATCAGAACTATCGTTTTGTTAATTGTGTCTTGATAAAAAGAAATCAATGGGGAGTTTTTTTTTCCTCTCATTATTTGAATTCGTTATGAATTTCACACTTTATACCGTCTCTATTGATACATCGTTCACTTCTTGCGGATAAAATCGCTCTGTTAACATCAAACTCACTTTCATGCTTGAAAAAAGCTACGTAAATGTGGAGTTACCAGCCTTGCTTCAGAATTCAAGTATTGGTTTTTCAAATCTTTGACAAAGTTGTCAATCGTTTCTTCTCCAGCTTCCCTTTTTTAATAATCTTGGGAACCTTATATAGATATATTAATAAATTTTATATGCTGACAATAAGATGCACTTGCAGAATCTTTGGCAGGTGTTCAGGCAGAAAAAAATCCTTGTTTACGAGATAGGTCTTGACAGTGATTCACGTATTCTTCAAGTAATTATGACGTCTGACTATTATGAAATAGATAGAGATTGGTTTGGCATTGCTGGGTAAACTTGAGTACATCAGAAATGGTTAAGAATTGAGTAAAACATAGCGTTTTGAAAATTTAGGGGAAATATGTCACTTCACCATACATTAGTTCAGGTTCCAACTGCACTCTTGAAGTGCCTGTAAGTCTAAGAATAAGCATTTTAGTAACCAAGCATTAACCAATCAAAATTGTTTCCTCTGTGTTATTTTTGGATCCATTTAAAAATAAGCTCAGGGGGAGGTGGCAAATAGAGGTGACTACAGATTTGGCCCGATGATATCTTTCTAACCTCTCTAAGGTTACTTTTTTTTGTTTGTTACAAATTTGATTAGGAATGTGAAAACCGCATTAACCAATGATAGTTTATCAAAATAAAGAAAAAGAAAAACCTGTTTACAAAGAAGAAGAAAAAAAAAGGAGCAATAGGTTTACTTTGACAATCAAATTAATCAGGGGCAAACAACAATTTGACACTATCCCCCTCCTTTTTTCATTTTTCTCTTTTCTCTTTTTTTATTATTTTAATAATGAACAAATTAGTGTTGATAGTCGTCATGGTAATGGTCACTAGTTCATTTCAACATTGTACATCCCTTCTAAAGAACTGTCGGTCTGGAGATGACTGTTGCTCTAACCTGTCTTGCGTTACTGGTATTTGCGTACCTTCAAGGGTGGCTAAAGCGTTTTCTTCTACCTAATCCGGACACCCATTTTATAGTAATACCGTCTACAGAATGATCATTGTTACGCAGAATAAAAAAATTTTATCCTTGTCTTCTAACCCAAATATATATTGACATCTCGGAATGTCTGTGGGTTGTGTGTATTCTATTAAAAGAGCGACAGTCCCCACGAACGGATTTATGCAACCTCGTCAGGCCATCAAAATAGAGAGAGATTGGGAGATGATGAAACGGATATTAAGGTTTATTTATTTATTTATTTTTTTTACTCTCTTTTTCTCCCCCCTTTTTTTTTCTTTTTTTTTTTTTTTTTATTGTAAAATATTATGACTTCAACAGCTGTTAGGTATAACTTTTTAGTTATTTTGTTTATTCACTAGTTTATAATACAATTTATTTTATGTAGAGTGGCATTACGTGTACGCCCTTTAACACAAAAAGAACAACTATCAAATTGTACAGAATGTATATCTTTTATACCACATCAACCACAAATACTTATCGGAAAGGATCATTCATTTACATATGATTATGTGTTTGATGCAAATACGAAACAGGAGAATATTTATAATACATCTGTCGTACCTTTAGTAGAAAAATTTGTAGATGGGTAACCCAACAGAACCTTGTACTTTCTTCACAGTACTCATATTCTTTAGGTTTAACGCAACAATATTAGCCTATGGGTAATACTTGTGTTTGTACAGCTGTTGTGTAGATCACTAAATTAATAAATTCTTTATTTAGTCAAACAGGATCTGGTAAAACCTACAGCATGGGCACAGCCTTAGAAGAACACATCGACTCAGAACATCAAGGTAAACATAAACAAACATAAAACATGAAACGCTTGTTGAAAATCACACTCTTTTCCCTTAGGTATTGTCCCTAGATTCATTCATGACTTGTTTCAGCGACTAGAAAAAAAGAAGCAGACAGAACCTATCGACTATCAAGTGCTAGTATCCTTTCTAGAACTTTACAACGAAGACCTTGTCGATTTACTTAACCCTTCCAAGTCAAAAAAATGCGACGTTCAAATTCGTGAAGACGTTAATGGAAATATCTATTGGGCTGGTGTTCGTGAGGAAGTCTGCCAGACACCTGAGGATCTCGTCAAGAACTTGATCAAAGGATCACTCGGTCGCACAACCGGATCAACCGATATGAACTCCGTTTCCTCTCGATCACACGCTATCTTTTCCGTCATCTTGAAGCAAAAACCACTGCAAGAGCAAAATGAGGAACAAGTGATTGTCAGTAAATTTCATTTTGTCGATCTTGCTGGCTCCGAAAGGGTAACATTACATAAATTCGTCATATTCCCTTATTCTTATGTTATCTTAGCTAAAACGAACCAATGCCCAAGGCGATCGCGCTAGAGAAGGTATCTCTATTAACTCTGGTCTACTGGCACTTGGTAACGTCATCAGTGCTCTAGGCGATGAGTCTAGAAAATCATCTCATGTGCCCTACCGTGATTCTAAGCTCACTCGACTTCTACAAGACTCACTTGGCGGTAACTCTCAAACTCTGATGATGGCATGCGTGTCGCCATCCGATACCAATTTTCCAGAGACATTGAGTACACTCAAATATGCCAATCGTGCACGAAATATCAAAAATAAAGTAGTCATCAACCAGGAATTCGTTGGCTCCTCTGTCCAAGTCAATCAACTTCGGTCTCAGGTTGCGCGCCTGACTATGGAACTACAGGCACTTAAGGCAACCAAAACAGGCGCTGGTGGGCTGGTGGGCAACCTGCTGGGTCATCAAGAAGAAATTGACCGGCTGAAGTCACGGATTCAGTCAATGTCAGATGACATTGTTCGATTGACGGCCGAACGAGACACACTTTTGATGGAACGTGAGCTATCGTCAGGTGACTTTGAAAGTTCCCCCATGATTGCACAATATCAAAAGACAATCCAGGACTTACGTAACGAGCTTGCTGATACACAAGAACGGTTAGCCTTCTCCGAGTCTGTGCGTGCTCCACTTATGGACGCTGTGTCAGGCATGAGTCCACATGTATCACATACGATAAGTAAGCGTAGGTCGGCTGGTCATACCAAAAAGAGAAGAACCATTAATGGCAGTACAACCACCACAACTGCCAAGAATATTACTTTCAAGTCCACAAGACGTTCCAAAGTACCACATAAACAATCTGAGAATAACAAGATGGTTAGCAGCAGCGAGGATGAAGACATCGAAGCATGGCTCAAGGAAACACTAGGCTCTATTCAGACCTCAGAGTCTTGTGGTCTCCGGGTCGACGCAAAGCACTCCATTCTGAATGCAAAGAGCCAAATTGATAAGGCCTTGAAAGTACTGGATGAATTCAAGGTAAAAAAATGCTTATCTTATACCACAAGTACTAATTTTTCTTTAGATGAGAACACCAGAGGATACTCTAGACTATGAATGCGACATCCTAGCTGACGATGAGCTATTCATTCGTCTTCAATCAGATGAAACTCTCTTTGACGACCTTGAAGAACTAGCATCCGATCAAGTAAGCAAAAAAGATACCCTAAAGAAAGACATATATTAACCATCTCATAGCCTAAACTATTACCCTCTTATCGTTCTCGCATGCCATCAGCCGATACCTTTTTAACTGACGATACTGACTTTTCTGAATTCAATCCACAGTTCCATCGTATGCTCGACCAAATCCAATCTGACATCCAAGTGAATGAGTCCCTGGTGAACCAGCTCGAAAAGACCGAGCTCGAATACATTGATATGCGCAAGAAGTTTGAACAAAAGATCTATTCTCTACGTGACGAAATCCTCGTGCTACGTCAAGAAGTTGCTCAACGTCAAGATGTCGCTCAACAACAAAGCATGAACGATATCCGCCATGCATACGAAGCCAAGATGAAGAATCTGATGACACAGCTTGCCGATCTTCGTCGCAAGTATTCTCAAACAACAAGCTCAATTCAATCTGCACGTAACCAGAACGAGAGCATGCTCCGTGCTCTCCGTGTCAATGTCGAGACACTCAAGGTCGAAAAGCGCCGAATGATCAAGCGTATGAAAGAAGAAGCCGAGCGTGTCAAGGAGAAATTAAGCTCACACGAACGTGAAATTCAGCAGCTGCGCCGTCGCCAGCAGCGTGATGCTGAAACAAAACGCAAGTTGGAAAGAGAAGCTAAACAACTTCAAATGGTCCTTCAGAAAAAGACTGATGAATCTCTCGTCACAGCTGAGAAGCTCAAGTCCTTGGTCAATATCCTCAAAAAGGCTGTCCGTGAAGGCGGCGTCTTGGATGACAAACTCCTTGCCAACTTTAGTTCCTTGCTCGACTTAGGCCAGTTACGTCGAAGTGGAGCCGGAAGACGTCATCGCACTTCTACCACAGCTTCAGCTGCCAATGTCGCAAAGCATCATCGCATTCCTCCTCAAGTACGCGCTGCTAAAAAGAAGTTGTTGCTCGATCAAGCATTGTCTCAATATATCCAGAGCAAACAAGCTGCTGAGGAGCTACGACAGCTGATCTCTAAGCGCAATGATCTCGCTCAAAAGAAGGAAGAATACATCTCTGAACGCGAACACTTGTTACAAGGCGAAGATAAAGACATGATTCCTATCGATCGTGCTTTCAGACAAGTCATTGATGAAAACATTGAAATGATCGAAGCTGAGATCTCATATATCAATGCTCGTATCCACGCCATCAATAATATCGTCGCTGCTGATGTTTTGCAAGATGACGACGATATCGTTGATATCTCAAGTAAACCTATCGAAAAGCGTGTCACCTTTGCTACCAAGCCTAGACAACAAGAAGATAATGACGACTGGCAAGACATGGATGCACTTGAAGAACGATTTAGCCTGCCTCCAAGTGCAACCCCCGAACAGTGTATTGAAATGATGTCCAAAATCTTGAGGTCAATGGATATTGATGAGTTCCGATGCGTCATGGAAGCCACCCTGGACGACATTGTCACCCTTCGTATGGATGAAGCCCAAAACAAAATGGCTATTCAACAGTACGAAAAGACAACCGAAGATTTGCGTCGTACGTTGATTGTCATGAAGAAAACTGCTCTTGATGCAACAGATGATTACGAAAAGAGATTGAAGCAACTTCACCGTCGTCGTACCTCTACCCACTCTGCATTTTCGAAATTGTCTCACTATTCCGAAGATAGCAGTGATGCAGACTCGGCCATTGATGTCTTACCGGAGGACCATCATCAACATGTGGAAACCCTGTTTCACAAAATTTATAACGAAGGCATGGGAGAATTACGCCCACCTCGTCAACCGACACCTTCGACATTGGCAGAAGCTGAACTCAGCCCTTATCTCCAACGTCGACCTTCTCTTCCACTACAGCAACGACCAGGCGCCCCAATGAAGCCGTCTGCGTCACCTCTGGCTGGTCGTCGCAACTCATCTTCTTCTCCCGAACAGTTCTTGCAACAATTCATGATTTCCAGTGAACCAAGACGTCGACTGTCGATTCAATCCGATAGCATGTACAGTCTCACACATGCAACTTCGCTTCCTCCTGCTCCTCCCAAGATGATAGAATCACCATCACAACAGAACCGCCGTCGCGCTTTTTCCTTTCAACAGCCGCCCACAGCTCCTTCACCTCTGATGCAGAGAAGACGGTCCCTTTTGAGGGAAATGGCCAGTCAGCAAGAATTACTAGCTCATCGTTACTCAAATCCAGACCTCGGACAGGAATTCATGATGATGAGAAAGAAGTCTTCACCAACAAACTCTTATGAACTGAGAAGATCGGCTGCTGTCAACAACGTGTTTGACAGACTCTCTTCTGGTCATACCCAAGCTTCTCAAGCTAAAAAGAAGTTGAATCCAAGTCCAAACAAGAATAGATACTCCTCAAGTAGTATAGATGATCTACGAAGACAGTGGGCGATTGAACTAGAAAAGATTAAAAATGTGTGTTAAAATATAGGTTTCTTTTGTAATTATAGTATTTATATTAAAAGTTGGCATCAGATAAAGTAAAAACGCACAGTGAGATTGTGCTGTGTATCTTTATTAAAAAACTGAGATATTTGAACTGAATTGACCAAATTTGATGAAGGCGTAACAGATCTTATAGTAATGATGGATTCAACTCTACACGAGTTCCATCCTCAACGACCGTAGTAGCAGCAGAAAGAGTAATTGTGACTGTTGGTAGAGAGAGAAGAGAGAGTCGCAGGTGTCAATGCCCATTCGTAAGTTTCACGAGGAAATAAAAAGGACGTAGTGGGTAGGCATGTACGCAGCGTGTGCTTGACCGACTCTTTGAGAGTGTTGCCTTGACGCATGTTGACATTACAGTCTCTTCTTTAGGTGAATGTAATATCTCTGAAGCTTTCTGTCGTTATACTTAATAGGTATGACAGCAACGGCTTCCTCCATTGTGAAAAGGTTGTGAGTGCGTCTGTTACTCCTTTCGATTAACTTCATTCTCACTGAAGGACTGATGATAATGTAAGGCGAGTTGCTTTGTTATTTTCATTAGTGTTACTGTCTGTGTTTGTATTCTTGTATCTGCTTAGAATTCCATGGCGATATATGTGTGAAACAGATATTACAATGAGAAAGCATAATGGAAAGCTCCACTATGATATAGGGGAATTAGAATTTTTGTTTCTTTCAGATCTTCTTGGTGCAGTGTAAGGTGAGTTATATATGTAAAGTTGGACGAAGGATGGTTCGCTGCCGTCTTAAAGAAGAAGTGGTCCCTGGCGACAGCAAAGCGCACCGTGGATATGAAATACATTCCATCCTCTTCTGCTGCTGTTAATGGTATCAGAATCCCAGGTAGAAAACATATCGCAGTCCAATGAAGTAAACGCAAAGGTAGCATTGCACTGACAAAGGCTGTCCTTAAGGTACCTCCCTTAGGCGTCTGTGCGTATAAGCAAATACTTCAAGTACTCAGGCGGGTTAGGCAAGAACCGTAACTGAACTGATCCCCGCTTGCAGCATGGTTCCCAGCTAGGATTCCTTGATGTAGATGCCTCTTGCCTTTCGTTTATCCAGTGCAGAGCATGGCAACGTGAACACTCCTTGTTCATGCGTTCAAGGTTTAGTTATTTGTAAAAGGTATAACTGAGAAATATAGGCAGCGGGAATGATTTGGGAGGGTTCTACTCTAGGGCTTCCTGCTCTTCTTCTTCAGTTCGACGTTTATGCCATGAAGCCGCAGCTTGTTCTCTACATGATTAGCAGATTCGATAGCGGGAATCTGTTGACGTTGCAACACTGAGGAGCATATGATTATCCTAATTTTTTGTTCCCATTGTTGTATTGAGCGACAAAAAGAAGGTCAATGCAATGCAATGTTAGAAGGCGAATTTGAATCAAAAGAAAGAAACGTTCAATAATATGAGAAAGGAAAGAAGGCTCATGCATTTTCAGGAACCAAATGCTTGTCGCGCAGGTGTGATGCTCAACCAGAAAGAATAACAAAAAAAAAAAAAAAAAAAAAAAAACAACTAAACCATGTAATGTTGCATATTTTTTCTTATTCCAGTACATATTTTGTGCAACTAGTCACTTCCAACTTGCTATGCTCGTTTTTGCGCGTCATCGTGTTGCCACAGGATTAATGGCTTCGTTCTTTGCGATGAATAAGGGCGTAAATGCTGAATGAGATGTAGATTTTGTGTAATTAGCTATTATGAATAAATTTATCTTGTGTAATTACTATATAAAGCTTCTTATGCAAATAAAAAACATTTATGCTGCTTTTTTTTTCTTACAGAGAATGAAAGAGAGATCATTTAAATGTATAAAAATAATAAGGGGCAAGAGAAAGCATGCCTGTTAGGAGTATTCTATCTATTTTTTAGCTTATAAATTAGTTCATTCTCATTCTTTTTTTTTTCTTTCTTTTTTTTATACACATACCTATCTCATGGCAGACTATTACCGTTCAGAACTATTAAACAAGCCCCAAAGCTCCTTTCGAAGGGATCGATTGACTCGTGAAGAGCAACAATTAAGGGAAGAAATTGCTAGACTGAGAAGAGAAGAACAAGAACTCAAAGAGAAGGATTATTTATTAAAGCAACATATTGAAGCTGTTAGAGAAGAATTGGCTGCGACCACTGCTGGAAAATGAAGTTATAAAAATAGAAACCAATTTTAACCGACTGAGGTTATTCAACACATGGCAATAAAAAGTTCTCCCCTTTTGATACCGAATAAACTCAATGCTATATATCACTATATTATATAAAAAGAAAGAAAGAGAGAGAGAGAGAAATAAGAAGCGAAAAGGAGAGAGAGAGAGATTCTAGACTACAGCAGATCCCTTTTTTCTTCTTCTTCTTCTTTGTTGGCCGAGGCGCAATCTTTTTTTATTTTTTGCATGATTTCTTGTATTTTCTTTTTTTGTGTTTCTTCTTGTTCAAAAACATGAACTCCCTGGGTTCGAACCCTGAAACAAGGTACACTCGACTGGAAAAGCTAGGTGAAGGCACCTATGCGATCGTTTATAAGGGAAAGAGTCGAATCACAGGAGAGACAGTAGCTCTTAAAGAAATCCACTTAGATCCTGAAGAAGGTGCACCCTCTACAGCCATTCGAGAAATTTCACTCATGAAAGAACTCAAACATACCAACATCATTCGACTACTTGATGTCATTCATACCGAAAGTAAACTCATTCTTGTCTCAGAGTATATGGACCAAGACCTCAAAAAGTTTATGGACGCTCGACAGGGTAATCTCGACACAGCCACTATCAAGTCTTTCATGTATCAATTATTGAAGGGTATCGCCTATTGTCATGAAAATAGAGTACTTCATCGTGACCTGAAGCCTCAGAACCTGCTGATCAATAAACATGGTGAATTGAAATTGGGAGACTTTGGTCTGGCTCGTGCCTTTGGTATCCCTGTAAACACGTTTTCGAATGAAGTTGTTACGCTTTGGTATCGTGCACCTGATGTCCTTTTGGGGTCCCGTATGTATTCGACATCTATTGATATCTGGTCAGCAGGCTGCATTATGGGTGAAATGTACACAGGTCGACCGTTGTTCCCTGGAACGACCAATGAAGATCAGTTACAAAAGATATTTCGGTTGTTAGGCACACCAACAGAACAGACTTGGCCTGGTGTCTCGCAACTATCAGAATATAAACAACCAGCTGTCATCTATCCTCAACAGAGCATAAGTCAAGTTTTACCCAATATTGATGTCTGTGGTCTCGATTTACTCAGCCGTATGCTTCAATATCAACCTCAATTAAGAATATCAGCAAAGGATGCACTCAATCATAGTTACTTTGCTGAGTTAAATAGATGTAACCCTTATTAGAATTAAAGTTGTTTTTTAATCACTTTTTATATGCGTCATTGTTTTATTCTCCAAGTTGAGGTCCTTTCAAGGATGTTCTACCAGCACGCATCATTTCATCAACTAATAAGAGATTACTTGCGATAACAGAGCAAGAATGGAGCATATGACGATGGACTCTGTAATTGTCCCAAACGCCTTCTAATTTAGGATCCATCGTTTCACCTGTCTTCAGGTCAACACCTACGACGTGACCATCAGAGTGTTCATCCTTAAAATATGTTAGTCTTATTATACACATCTTTTTTTTTTTTTTTTTTCTTACCTGTAAAGCAACAATCACATCCTGAACATCAAAACCAGCATTTTGAGCAAGGACCTTGGGTATGATCAACATAGCATCAGCAAAGGCTTGAACGCCCATCTTGGCACGACCCTTGACTTCCTTTTTATATTTCGTCAAATGTTGAGCGAGAGCTACTTCAAAGGCACCTCCACCAGGAACAACAGCTTTATCTTCAACTGCATTCTTGACAGCACGAAGACCATCGCGAACAGCGTCATTTGTTTGAGCAATGATATGAGGATTGGGTCCCTTGATCAAAATGGTCACACTATAGGGATCCTTGACATCTTCAACAAATGTGTATTTATCTTCCCCCAACACTTGTTCATAGACTAATCCTGCGTAACCTAATATTTCAGGTGTCAAATCTTCTACTGAGTTTTGAGCAACACCACCACACGCCAGTTGAAGACGCTCCATATTTCTTCTTTTAGCTCTACGAAGGGCCAAGATACCATGCTTAGCCAATAAGTCAAGAGAAAGAGGGTCAATACCCTTTTGGTTGATGATAACGAATCCCTTATCAGCATTTTCACCACTACAAATCTCATTCTTGAACTCGACTAGACGGCGGACCTTATCATCCACATGCTTACGTTCACTTTCTACCAATCTATCACGTTGCTCAGGAGTAGAATAGAAGAAGCCAGAGTTGATTTCAGATTTTTCATACTCGAGACTGACGTTGAGTGTCAAGATGAATGCATCTTTGATTCGCTTGGGCATATCGGGATGACGAGCACCATGGTCCAAGACGAGACCACGGATCAGCTTAGACTCTGTCTCTGAACGGTGTTGCATTTTCATGATTTCAACCATATGAAGATCGATAGGTTCTCCTTCACGATGAATAGCCAAGACAGCATCGACCACAGCTTCGGTCAACGTGTCAGCCAAGGCGCGGTGAACTTTGGTGCGAAGAGAGGTACGTGCGACTGATACTAGTAATTCACGATCAATCTCGGCTTGTTGCACTTTGAATTCATCCAAAAACTACAATGTATTAGATAACTGTTCTCCACGGTAGAGTGTATGCTTACCTTGAGAGCTTCCTTTTTGGCAAGATCGTATCCTTCTGTGATCACACGAGGATGGAGACCTTCAGAGATATAACGTTCGGCTTGTTTTAAAAGTTCACCGACCATCAAGACGATGGATGTTGTGCCATCTCCTGTGATTTCATCTTGAGCTGTGGCGGCTTTGGCAATCATGGCAGCAGTAGGATGTTGAATTTGCTTTTTAAGTGTTAGTAATCATTATATATATTTATGTGTTTTTGCTTACCATTTCACTCAACAGGACCTTTCCGTCCTTGGTAAGCTTAATACCACCAGCACCATCTACCAACCTATGTGATGATAAGTTCACTTTATATAACATGTTTTTTATTATTATATAGTTACATCTTGATTGTTCCTCTAGGACCCAAGTTAGATCTTAGCACTTCTTGTAAACCTATCGCGGCAGTAATGTTGAGCTGAAGTGCCTGTCCGCGTCTTGCGACATCCGAATTTGGATTGATTACTTTCAAAGCAGCAGATGACCTTAAGTTTTATTTTAGTTTATATATACTTTATTATTTTTGTTAAATGACTTACATTATTAGATTTTAAATAAGAAGAAAAAAAAAAAAAAAGAGAACTGATGAAGGATGTAGAAAGATCTTCTTGTCCCGCAATAGAAAAAAAAAATTTCAAAGGCAATTAAAGCACACTGCACACGCACACGAGTTAAAATAAATTGTCGCTCAGCTACAGCGGAAATTGATTCTCTCTCTTTCTCTCTTTCTTTCTCCTCCTTTCATTAGAAAATAGGAGGGGAGAGGATTTATAAAAAAGGGAAAAGTACACACGCATAGGATTTAATAACAGCTATTTTTTAAATCAACTGTTTCCGTTTCGTTCAAGCATAACAGCTTAGAAATAACAGGTACCATGGACTAAGATTATGTAAGCAAATGACTTTTTAAACTATAACCTTTTTTACCTGCTTATTATCAGACACCAAAAACTTTAAAATGACATTTTTCAAGTATTCAATACTCATATTTTGCTGCTTATCAACCGCATTCATTTTCCTATTATTTATATAAGTAAGAAGATTCAAACAAATCATCTATTTTTTACCTTATTTCGCTCTTTAACAATTGTTCCTGACGTCTCAAGGATCTATTGTCACATTCATATTCATGTAATGAAATACGTAATTCCTGTAATTCTCTTTCTAGTCTTGTTTGCTCTTTGGAAGCATCTATGGGTTGTTGCTTTAATTGCATCAAGTGACTATTTTCCTTTTCTAATTGCTCTATTTTATCTTGTAGCTCATGTATGTCCTTTTGATGGCTGTGGTTTTGTTGTTTGAGCTGATCTAATATTTGCTGATAGGAATGTTCAAGTGACTCTATCCTAGACTTATCACGCGCAGATACTTGTCGTAATCGACTCAGCTGTGATTCGTTTGTACTCTTTTCCTTTAATAACGTCGCTTGATGTGCTTCTAGTTCATTGATATGATCAATAGCCTTGCGCAAGTCTCTCTCCAAGACTAATTGCTGTTCAGACTTTTTGCCACATTCTGCCTCATATTTTCTATTGATGATCAGTATATATTCCATATTGTACGTGTGCTCTTATAATTTACTGTTCTAGTTCTTGTAACTGTTTCTCTAGTTGATGCATTCTAGTCATATCTTGTTGCTCTTCCTTGTTCTTTTCTAATAGTTTACGTGCTCGTTTCTTGTATTGCTCAAACTCCTTTTTTATAGTGTCTATCTGACTGGATAATTGCTCATTTTCAGCTTTCTATTTTAAAATGAGTAATTATACATACATTGTCTCAAGAACCTTACATAGTTCTCCATCCTCTCCTCTGCCGAATCCTTTTCTCTTTTCAATACTTCTAAGGTTGCTATTTTAAATAGTCAATAGAATTCAACTTGTATTATCATGGATGGATTACATTGATTTGACGTCAAGTCTATATTATATTTCTCTTCTTTACTTTGATACTCTTCCAGTTGACACTTTAATTCTTCAATTTCCTTTTTCTGCGAGGCAATCGTTGCTCGATAGTTGTCTATGCTTTTGGTAGCCTGTCCAAATATTTCTATTGATATTATTAAATGCCAAGTTCATTTATTCTGTACCTCGCATCTTTTTCAACTTTTCTTCGTGTTCAGCTAATGAAGACTCATTAGTACATTTAAATACATTTTATATTTCTCTTACTTGTTTTTGTATTCAACTTGTCTTGAAGCGCGTTGCATTCATCGGTCTTTTGCTTTAATTGATGTTTTAAATCTTTTACTTGTTCAAGTAATTGGAACTGACTCTTTTCTATATCCTGTAACCCTGCTTTCTTTTCTTTATACAATCAGTTTCTCTCTTTGTCTCTCTCTTTTATATAAATAAACCTTTGTTGTCTTGTGTTCTTTCTCTGTCATCCTTGTAAAGAAAATACAGCACTTATATTTTTAAAATAGTGGTCGGGTTTTAGAACAAAGAAATGTATTTGCTCACATGTTTGAATATATAAATGTAGACTGTGCTTTATTCTGATTAAACATACACATAGTCTCGTCGTATTCTTACTTTGTCTGATGCTATTACAAAGCTAAATACAATAATGGGTTTTCGAGCAGACAGTCTCGAAGCGAAAACTTTACATTATGATCGTTGTCTAAAACAGTGATCCCATAGCCAAACGCCTCCAAGCAAATCCACTCTCAAATATGGCCGTATTGGTTCACTTCATGACACAGTAACAAAAGCATATCATTGCATTAGATGAATACAATGGCCCAAAGTTATAGAGTTGCTTATGCTACTTTTACAGACAACCAGAACGGTCTAGGATGTTGAATCATTCTATCCCTTCTGATACCAAATCCAATATACTCTATATTCTTTGTTACAATGAAATCAAATTAGTGCAGTCTAAAATGATTGTATACAAACTCAAGTTGTGGTTTTCAATAGAGACTCGACAACATTTGTATATCTCGATGTATTGATTACTTTTATTTCACTCTAAAAAAAAACTACACGAGCCATTTCATTTATGCGTAAAGTGACCATTATTTCATTAGCTGACAAGTATACGGCAAGTTTTCTCCGATTTCATGATATCAATGAGAATGACTGTTCCGGAATGAAAGTTGTTACTTCTATTCCTTCGTCATCAAGTACATTGTTACTTACCGCTGTTGGGGAAAAAAGAATAAATGTAATCGAAAATAGGACCAAAAGTACTTTAATAAAGTGGCCCATTATATTTCCAAAGTCTGTAGAAAAAGAAAACGAAAAAGGTAAAGAATGGTACCTTATTGTACGACGTGACCTTTTTAAAGAGGAGATGGAACAAGCCACTTGCATAAAAAAGAAAAGACTTTTCGTGCTTTTTTACACTTTTCATAGCGATTTTTTTTCAAATGAGAGCACCTACTTCACAAGACAACTTATGGGTAGCAGCAGGTAAGGAAGAGCCATTGTTTACAAATAAACAAGGATATAATTAACATCAAGTTTAGGTGACGGTCAACTCGATCGAGTCAAGGCAAGTTTCAATAAGAATAACAAATAGAAAAGTATATTCATGTGTTCAATAGGAATTGATTGAAGGTGGCATGGATGTAAATAGTCATGATCAATTTGGTTATACAGCAATGTAAATAACAGTTGATCATAATGATGACATACTCAATTGGTTGTTGTTTAGGCACGCAGCAGTATCATATAATCAAACCGAAATTGTGAAATATTTGCTGGATAAAGGAGCTGATGTGAATGTAGAAGATTTTGATAAAGATACACCCTTGTTTGTAGCAGAGACAGTGGAAATGGCACAGATCTTGCTTGATCGTGGTGCTGATCCTAAAAAAGTCAATGAAGATGGATTCACACCAGCTCTGACAGCATTTCAAGAAGGATGGAAAGAAGTAGCAGAATATTTGGCAAATATTACCAAGGAAGTATTGCCAACAGAAGATTTGGAAGATATATCTCTGGCTCATGTTCAACATGATAATAATGATGAAGATTATGATCCAGAAGTGGCAAACAAGATGCAAGAAATCATTAATAGAATTGAAGAACAAGGAGGGGAATTTGCAAATGAAGAAGAGCTAAGAGAGATGGTGACAAAACTGTTATTGGAAGAATTAAGAAAAAGTGCCTCCTAAAAAGTCACACAGACTTGCAATGTATATTAAATAAAAAGCGTATTATTGTATCATCTTTAAACTTGTGAGCAAACTTTTTGAGATAGTAAAGAGGGGTGCGCCTAGGAAATTGAAGTGCGAACACATACACAATTAAAAAATCTATCTTTTTCCTTTTTTTTTTTTTTTTCCTTTAATTAGACGACAAAATGGATAAATATCAAGTATGAAAACTAATTAACAATAAAGCAAAGATTGACCTTTCTGTTTTATTAAAGAAAATAGAGAAGCTTGGTGAAGGTTTGTTTGTGTTAATGGTGTATTCAACATATGATTAATATTTCATAAGGTACCTACGGTATTGTTTATAAAGCACAAAATAGAGAAACAAATGAAGTGGTTGCTTTAAAGCGTATTCGACTTGATAATGAAGAAGAAGGCGTAAGTAATATTGTAGATGATTTAAAATATTAATGTGTTAAATTATATATAAAGGTACCTTGTACAGCCATTCGTGAAATCTCTCTACTAAAGGAACTAAAACACCCAAATATCCTAAGGTAAAATACATACAGGCAAACCACCAACTTTGTTCTCAAACTATTCATAGACTTTATGATGTGTTGCATACAGAAAAGAAACTGACACTGATATTTGAATATTTGGACTCTGACCTCAAAAAGTTTCTTGATTCTTATGGTGGAGATATTGATGTCTTGACTTTGAAGGTAAAAATAACACCTAGTTTTGCACCCATACACAATAGGCTCATTGAATTATAGCAATTGATGTATCAACTGTTGAAAGGTATCGCATTTTGTCACGCTCATAGAGTCTTGCACAGAGTAAAGTATATCAAATAATCCTTCAACACACTGACTAATATCATTCATCATAGGACCTGAAGCCTCAAAACTTATTGATTAATAAAGTACGATTAATATATAAAAGAAGGAGAGAATATCCTCTAACTATTAATTTAGAAAGGAGAATTGAAATTGGGCGATTTTGGTTTGGCTAGAGCATACGGTATCCCAGTAAGAAGCTATTCACATGAGGTAACATTTACATACATATACATTATACACTTATTGATCTATATATATATATATATATATACATATTAGGTGGTCACTCTATGGTACAGAGCACCTGATGTCTTGATGGGATCTCGTCAATATTCAACTTCAATTGATTTATGGTCTGCAGGTTGTATCTTTGCTGAAATGGCCTCTGGAAGACCGCTGTTCCCAGGCAACTCAATCTCGGATCAACTGCAAAGGATATTTAAAGTGCTAGGTACACCCACAGAAGAAACGTGGCCAAAAGTATCTCAACTTCCAGAGTACAAGGTAATGTCTTTATAGGACATGGATTAACACAAACACTCATGCATTATCCATTAGCGTGATTTTGAGATATTTCCAAGGATACCTTTAGAGACCCTTTTACCTAAATTGGATTCACTTGGCATTGATCTGCTAAAGGTAAGTCCAGTGGATGGTTTAGAATGTGATATAGAACTAATTGTTCTACTAGCGTCTTTTGGAGTACCCTCCCGAAAAGCGTATTACAGCAAGTGATGCATTACAACGTAAGATAACATCTTAAAAGAGTACTTGGCTCATTCTTTTTTATGTAGATCCTTACTTTGATGAGCTGCGGAAAAAGGAGCAAACAATTGAAAATAATGGTCATATCAAAGAAACACGATAAAATAACGTAAATGATTGTATTTACATCTTTATCTATTTATATTATACACCCACAACGGCACACACGCGCACACACACATATATATATACATATACGCATATGACAGTAGCTGTATATCTCTTAATAGTTAAACTGGTATCATTTTCTTATTAATTCATAAACGTAATCTGCAATTGCAAGTGAAGATGTTAACCCAGGACTTTCAATACCCATCAGTGTAAAAAAGTTATCCAAGTTTGCCTCACGCTCTTCCTTGATGATAAAGTCTCTAAACGGCTCACCTGGTCCAGCAAGTTTTGGCCTAAGTATATACACAATGAGTTTTTTTTTTTATGGTGTAGAATGAACTTGCCTTATACCAGAATAATCAGGATGCAGCTTTTCTGGATTAAGTGACGGTAAATAGGTTCGAATGGCCTTGACAAAAGCGTCCTTCTTTGCCTCGTCCTCTGGCACTTGATAGTCATTGGGATCATTAATGTACTGCACGTCAGGGCCAAACTTGAGATGGCCAGCGAGATCGAGAGTGAGGTGAGTGCCCAAACCGGCGAGATTCTTTTCAGGGCAAGGATAGATGAGATGATTCACTTGCAGCTGAGTGTCAGTTGAGCGATAATAATGTCCACGAGCATAGTACAAACGATAAGGCAGCTGAAGCATCTGGCCGATTTTATCTGCATGAAGCCCGGCAGCATTAAAGACGCGTCGAGCCAGAACCCAAGACTGGATCTGGTTAGTGACTAGCTGTAAGAGGTACCCTGGCTGTTGAGGACGAATGGCCTTGACCTCGGTTGCCAACGCGACCTCAACGTTCTGCTCTAAATAGCTCATCAGTGCATGCGAGTCTAGAATACCTGTCGATGGCGACACAAGGACAGCACGACCGATATGAACATGAGGTTCCTGACGTTTGGCTTCGTCCAGACTAAGGAAATACGTGGGCACGCCTAATCGGGTAGCCTTGGCATGAAGCTGTTTCAGGTACGCCTCTTGACTTGCGTCCTGGGCAACGACCCATTTACCAATCTGTTTATGTGGTATTCCTTTCTGAGCCAATAGCTTATACATCTTTCTGTTTCCCTCGATGCAGAGTCGTGTCTTTAAACTCTCTTCTGGGTAATAGATACCAGCATGGATCACTTCACTATTTCTCGAACTATATATATATATACACACATGATCAGTCTTGTTTTGTCTGATGTATCCTATTGGACCTAACAATATATATTAACCTTGTCTCTTGTCCTATCAACTTGTTTTTCTCTACAACAAACGTCGTCTCTGTCGGTCTCTCTCTTGTCAATTTTTCACCCAGGGCTAAACCGACAACACCACCGCCAATGATGATGTTGTCTACTTGTAAATCAGGAACTACAGTTGAATACTTTTTGACATGTCGAAGCCATTTGTGCATCTTGTAAAAAGAAAATGAAAAAGAAAACAAAAGGTTTACCCGAGGGAACAATTGTAACACCAGTGTTGGGTGCATAAAGACAAAAAAGATTAAAGCTCATCAAAATGAAGACAACAATATGATAAAGGGGACTTTATGAGAAGCTGTGTCATTCTAGATTGCCTTTAATATTAACATGAAACGTACCCTTGCCATGCATACGAGCAAAGGAGGATAGTAACGGGGAATTATGTTTGTTTTCTAAAAAAGTTGCAGTGGATGACATGGACCAATATTCGCACTGATAACAAGAACCAATGAAGATTCTAATAGTTTGAACCTGAATGATTTTAAAGGGTTCTGTTTGGGTATTCTCGCATAAAATGCTTAGATACACCTTTTTCAGAAACTATTCGCACACATTACAAGATCAATAACAATTAAACACTTTATGTCTTTTTTATTGTTTAAAAAGACAACATGTAATAATATATAAAATGAGCTTCATATTTTTGAGAAAAGATAAATGTGGTCAAGACTTTATACAAAATGAAAAGTTGTTGGAGACTTTGTTTAAATAGTCTGATCTTGACTTTTCTTTTTCTTTTCTTCTTCTTCTTTGGACCAAAAAGTAAGATCAGCTATTCCCCAGCTAGCCCTAAGGTATGTTATATTCTTTACTCTTGTAAAAAACTAATATGTAGTGTTATAAATCAAAATCGAAACAGTGCCGGTGCTAGCTGGGGGTAGTTTGATTCTTACCAAACCTTGGTCCCATTCGCTCTCTTTCTCTTCTTCGCTTGTCCGGGCCAGTTATCGCTGGCCCAACCCATGATGCGCTTCGGGTAAGATATTAATGATCTCTTTTATAAGTTTACTCACTTTTCTTGTCCCTTTTTTTCTCTTATAAATCCTCTTCTTTATAATGCAAGTACTTAATATCAATGTAAATAACTGATTTACTAATTATTTATTTATTTGTTCTTTTGCTTCTTGTGGGCTCTCTTTTTTATTATTTGTTGTATATTTTATTATTTTTTGTTGTCTGAAATTATCATTTTTTATCAGTGAATAAAGTGTAAATGTCAACCTTTAACATATGTGGTTTATTGCACTCTAAAGCTGATAAAGATCAATCTTGGTCGCGCCAGAATACATTTTCTATAAGAAATTAAATCAATACAGCAACAAACATCATACAAATTAGATTGTATACAAGCTGCTTACAAATGATAATCCTCATTTGTTCTTCCTCTGTAGAGAACGGACCTCGACCTTTTCGGGCATTTAAAGTTATTCTAAAAGGAAAGGGTTTAGACACTGGATGATGTAATAACATACAAACAGCATGAATGTAACATGAAAAAAGGTTTATATATCTTTTGATGAAAGAAAGCAAAGAGAGAGAACAAGATAAAAAGAGAAGATATGTTCTGATAAAAGTCTCTAAAGTCAAAAAATAATCATCTTATCACTTCTTATCGTGCAGTGTTTAAGAAGAAATATCAATGTAGTCAGAAAGACATCATTTGTTTCAACAACCGAAACATGGCTTTTGAGGTTATATAAAGCAGAGTAAAAGGGATGTCTTTCATATTCTTTTAACTGTAAATATATATTTTAAAGATGGTTAAAATTGGAATCAACGGTTTTGGTCGTATCGGCCGTATTGTCTTCCGTGCTGCTCGCGAAAAGCAAGGTGTCGAAGTCGTATCTATCAATGACCCCTTCATCTCTTTGGACTATATGGTCTACATGCTCAAATATGATACTGTTCATGGTCGTTTCAAGGGACATGTCGAAGCCAAAGACGGTTATTTGGTTGTCGATGGTCACAAGATTCATGTCCACAATGAAAAGGAACCAGCCAATATTCCCTGGGGCAAAGACGGTGTTGATGTCGTAGTCGAATCCACCGGTGTATTCTTGTCTATGGAAGCTGCTGGAAACCACTTGAAGGGCGGCGCCAAGAAGGTCGTCATCACTGCTCCCTCTCCCGATGCACCCATGTATGTCTGTGGTGTCAACTTGGACAAATATAAGGCTGATCAAAAGATTGTCTCTAACGCCTCCTGTACCACTAACTGTTTGGCTCCTCTGGCCAAGGTCATTCATGAAAAGTTTGGTATCAAGGAAGGTTTGATGACCACTGTTCACGCAACCACAGCAACCCAAAAGACCGTCGATGGCCCCTCTCACAAGGACTGGCGTGGTGGCCGTGCTGCTTACTCTAATATCATTCCTTCCACAACCGGTGCTGCCAAGGCTGTAGGTAAGGTCATTCCCGAGCTAAATGGTAAGTTGACCGGTATGGCCTTCCGTGTGCCCACAAGTGATGTCTCTGTTGTCGATTTGACAGTCAACTTGGAAAAAGAAACTTCATATGACGACATCAAGAAGGCTATCAAGGAGGCTTCTCAAGGTCCATTGAAGGGTATTCTGGATTACACGGAAGATTCTGTGGTATCTACTGATTTCATTGGTGAAGAACATAGCAGTGTCTTTGATGCTAATGCTGGTATTCAATTGACACCTACCTTTGTCAAATTGATCGCTTGGTACGATAACGAAAAGGGTTATAGTTGCAGAGTAGTTGACTTGGTTCAACATATTGCCAAAACGTTGTAAATTTTTTTTCTCTTTTTTTGAATAAATCGTTTCAATACTTGTATAAATGTATACAAATGAGTATAATAAAAAAAGGGGGGAAAGCATAAAGTATACAAACAATCATGCAGTGATACTAAAATTAAAACCGAATGATTTTCAAGAACAAAACCTGTTTTCGATAAAACAAAAGGAGAGAGAGAGAGAGGCGTGTTTATTATTTGTTGTACAAACTTTATATTTTGTCAATATAACTCTGTTTCATCATGCACAGACAAGGTTTTCTCTCGTTTGAGATGATTCGTACTATGTACACATATGTTACAAACAAGGAGGAAAGATGATCCATCAGCAATCATGCGTACGCAGGTGGCGTCGCATATTGCTGTGTACACTGAAACTACGGTCACAACCAACGTACGGACATTTGAACGGCTTCTCCCCTGTGTGTGAATAGTTGTGTGTCTTGAGTGAAGAAGGACGTAAAAATGACTTTCTACATAAATGACAGTGATATCGTCGACGTGGTTCCATTTCCTTGCTTGGGTATCCGGATGTTGTATTTGACCTGGCTCTTTTAAATTCTTGTGGTGTAAAAACCATCTCGGCCGAGTTTGATCGACGATGACTATTAAATGTTATATTATGTTGAGGTAGATCAACAGGAGGAGGACAACAGTAGCAATAGCAACATGCATCGTAGGGACCAGATACGTATCGGCCATGATGATTGTCTGTAGGAGAAAAAGGTGCAGAATAAGAAGGAGGTAGGGATATTGTCGTATGTGCGTTCAGTGGGCGTTTGTTGTTGTTATAGTTCACAAACGAACTTTTATCATCTTTGAATAAGCTTTGAACGACGAATTTTAAAGGTGGAAGAGTTACTTTATTTTCCATGATTATTATTGTATTGTTTATTATTTGTTTGTTAAAAAAAGTTTCAAGAAGAAAAAGAAAAAAAAAAAAAGGAGAAAGAAAGAGAAATATCATCTTGTTATTTATAATAAAAAAAAAAAGAAAAAACATGCTGATCTACAAAACGTCCTTCTTCGTCTCCTTCCCTCCTTGCTTTGTTTATGTCGATCGATGTCAGTATTTAATATGCCTACAACTTTATGAAACGTTTCATGAGAAATAAAGATGCAGCATGATGAAGATCAATTTACCCCCTCTTTTTTTTTTTCAAGAACGTTTTCTGTACATATAAAATTGAAAAAAGATCTATTTTTATAATAATAAAGTTTTTGTCAATATTGTATAATCATTGATTTTCTTTCTCCTTACTGTAAAATCAAAAAATAAGGTTCCACCACTTCCAAGTAACCATGAATAGTTGATAAAGAGATAGGTAGGATCAAGTGATACCAGGAGAATGCTCTATACATAAGATTATATATATATATATATATATACTTATATATATAATGTTTATACACGTGAAGAACTTACAAAACAATAAGTCAAGTTGCCAACGACACTGAATATAAACATCGATAACGAAAGTCCTTCTACACTTTCATTCTTAAAGTTTTGCATAATTTGAGGAATACGACTGGAACAGTAAAGGATAGCACTGGTCCATCCAAAGAGCTGAGGTATCAAGGGTATCTTGCTAAAATCAACATTTGAATGATAAAAGTAAACAGCAGAAGAGGCCAAGAGAGCAAGCCATGAGATGATACTTGATATAAAAAAGAAACGTACTACTGTACGAGCTGAATCTGACTTGGTCGGTTTAGGCATCAGTGGACTGCATTCTGTTGGTGTCACAATCGTTTCATCGTCCCTGATAGGAGTTCGATAGTACAAAACCTGACTCATGAGTACACAATCCGCAAATAAATAATAAGCAGCTAAAAGGAGCTAATAAAAGTAAGAGGGGTTATAACCAAATGCATGGATACATGTATATAATCTTGCCATTGTAAATAATAAATCTTCTAATAAAATCCCCAATAGGTTAAAGATGTCTCCAAATATCCACAACAAGAGAAATGTCACGGATACACCATCTGTATTCTTTCTCTTGTAATTCTCCCATAACTGTCTAATAATAATAATAATAATGTATCCCCCCGATGCATCAGATCATTAATTTATGTATTTCAAGGAGGAAATGTTCTTACGGTGTAAATACAACAATCCAGCAACCAATGCTTATAGAACCAAATAGTTCTGCCCAAACTTCGTCACTCTTCATAAAGTAGTATTTTTAATAAAGAAGAAAAGAAAAATATTTTTTTTTTTTCTGAATGTTTCGGGCTAAAAAAGTCCAAACAATTTTTTCCGTTTGGAGCCTTTTTTTTTGTAACTGTCTAAAAATCGAACTTGATTCTTATTTAATGCGCCTCTTCTATGTTTTCTAATGTAACTTATGGCATCCTATGAATAAATTAGTCATCATATAAACATATATGAATAACTTACGAGTGGATCCATGCCAGCTTCAATCAGTGAGATTGCCACTAATACCTATAGTCTATTAATATATACATTCATATCAACTTTGTCATACTCACAGGTGCTCTACCAATACCAGCAATACAATGAACACCTATTGTCGTATTTTCTTGTTTAGCTTTTTCACTTAGTTCTAGCCAAAGATTAATCGCTTGTTGATCAGGCACACTGCCATCTTCGAATTTGATTGTGTCATGTACTTTGATTCCAGTTGATTGTTCAAGCTCCTCAATGTCATAAATATCCCCCGACGGTCGGTGACAGATACAGACGAGATCAGATACATTTTCTTGTTTGAATACTTGAACATATTTTGGTAGTGTCTTTTGTGTGGGTGCGTCCAACAGTAGAAACTTTTGCTGCGTATTTGGTGATTGGATGACGCTAAACATAAAAAGTAACAACGGAAAAGAAAAAGAAAAAAAGAAAGCATAAAATATAATTATATTTTTATCGAAGACCAATTCCTAAATTAGGCTTTCTTTTCCTGTTTGGATTGCTGGTATCTTGAAGATAGGATCTAATGAGAGTATTAGTAAATGTATTAGTATAATATTCATACTTACGGTATCAGTGAATATACTTTTACTTGACGTACATGAGTATCCTTTCCATTCAAGTGTGTATTCAGAATAGCAATCTGTAATTTAAATACACGGAATGGTATCCCATCTCTAATGAAAATATATACAGAATAAGAGAAACAAAATACAAGCAATAATTATGGGGAATATAGTTACGTAGCAGATAATAAATCTATATTGACCCAACCAACGAATTCTGGGCACTCCACTGTCGTTATCTCCTGCAAGTCTCTATAGGTATTACCTCCACGCACCATCACTGTCTTGGGTGTATAGGTCTCATCTTGAAAGAAGTCAATAAATAAAGATACTTGACTGACAAGTGTTGCCTGATGAAATGCGATATCGATTGTATGATGCTTTTTAGTATCGGATGAATCCGATCTACATGAATTATAAGAGAGCTTGATTGATGTTGTCAATAAACTTACTGCCAATAACTAAATGGGTTATTATCTCTCAATTTATCTGCTCCCCAATGAGGTCGAAACGAAGACACACTCCAGATCGCTTCATGATTGTCAATCTCTCGTCCTCCAATCTCTCGTTGTTCCTTTTCAGGGTGCATTGTCCTATAAGCTGTAAGAGCTGCTTGTTCTCTTGCAGCATCTTCCACGTTTAGATCGCTCTCTTGATTAGAGTTGTCATCGTCCTCTTCATTGTCGTCTTGATTGTCATTACTGTCAACATAACGTTCTTCGTCATAAGAAAATAAATGAGCACGTTGAGAATGTGAAAATTCTGCTGACAATGTGGGTGATTGTGCGTTTAAAAAGTAAGAAGAAGGAGGTGAAGAAGAAAGAGGGGAATCCATTATGAAAAGGAAACAATGGAAAATTTTCTTAAAAGGAGGGAACAATGAATTTTTTATTATATCTTTTGACAGTAATATAAATCAGTGTCGTGACGTAAAATAAAGGGTTCACTATCATCCTTGGGCAGATGATAATCGTCCAAGACTTTCTCTACCTTTTGACGTAGACACTCTTGTTCCTCTTTATCCAACACGGCAATATAACTCTTGCTAAGAATTCTTGTCCAAGGAGTGGATCGTACTACAAGCGTATCATTTGCAAATTGCTGGTGCTCTAATGGAAGTCTATAGAGGCTCTTGGCTTCATCTGTCTCAAAGGCATTCTTCCAGCGACCATGACGATACTGAGGCGCGGATTTTTCATATTGTTCGTATAAACTATAAGAAAGAATAAGATCTCAGGTAGGAGATACGATAACATCGATACATACTCTCTAAGTTTAGCTAGCCATTCACAACGTTCTCTACTCTCCATGTTCCAGATCAAGAATAGGTATCCCCCAGGCTTGAGCACACGATGGATCTCTTGTAAGCTCTTGATGTTGTCAAACCAATGAAAGCATTGAGCCAAGACCACTGCATCTTGTGATTCAGATTTGACCGGAATGGAGTAAGAGTTCCCTTCAAGTGCAGTCACCTCAGGGAGTTCTTGGCTCAGCTTTTCTCGCATCCCATCCACTGGCTCAACCGCAGTAACGTCAAAGCCTCTTTCTACAAGAAGCTTTGTCATGATTCCTGTACCAGCACCAAGATCAAGTATCTTTTTGGAAGAAAGAGGATTCGAGAATAAGGAACAGATGACGTCGAGAGCAGCAGATGGATAGCTTGGCCTTGCTTTCACTTTTGAAATCCATTTACGCATGAGTCATGCTTTTTCTTTTTAAATCTACTGTGCTTACCATAGGCAGAAGCTTGATTTTGAAATCCACGTAATGCAGTAGGATGTAATACAGACATTGAGATAAAGCAAGTTGAAATCTATGAGAAAAGGATATAGAGAGAGAGGGGCCGTGCAAAACGAAACTCTGCTAGTGATTAAATATCTTAAGGGTTACACGAAAGCAGGAAAAACATTTGCATAGAGTTTGATTCCATAATAGGAAATAATACCTTGGAAATTGATATTAAAGCTGTCCTTGTGGGGCCATGAAAAATTACATAATCAAATGTGACGTTACTTTTCCAGCTGCCTCTTTACGCATAATGTTGGCAGGGTCACTTTTCTTTAGAAGAAACGAAATAAATTCATATCAGCTAACGTTGTTCATGAAGAATATCAAAACAATATCATGGGAGTGTCTTTGAATGTTGAAAGAATGAGCAGTGAACAAAGACTGTTAAGAAGTAGAGAGAGAGAGAGAGAAATAGTTGCAGAAAGCACCTGTGAGCTATTGTTAGACGACTATGTAAGTAGAAGGTTCAAATAGAACTGACTGCAACCCCTTCAGTTCAAGAAAAAGTCAAATATAAAGTTAAAGTAGAAGCTAGTTACATGATGCGAATGCAGAGAGTTTATTTACAACTTGTGCGCCTGTAAAAACATGTGTTTCTTTTATGTCACTTCTACAGTAACTTTAAAGTTAACAACAGTTAAAGAGAGAGCCTCATGGTCCCTCGTTCTGATAATTCTGCTCGTGTAGAATCCTTTGCATATAAGAAATAATACGGCTGATACAAATACAGTAGATGTTGAACTTAGTAAAAGAGACATTGTAGGAACTTTTGCAGCAAACCCTCAAGAGCTATCAAATGAAGATATCATGTTGTTACAAAAGGCAGATGAAGTCATTACAAGTACATTACAGCAGTAAAGAAATTCTTTTAAACATAATCTTTTGAAATAAGCGTTATCCGTGAAGGACATTCTGCTATGAAAAAAGGTCTCCCCCTTTTTTTAGGATCAAGATTAAAAAATGTACTGGCAATACAATCATCTATGATTGGTATGAAAGTATTCGAGAAACGCTTCTCTTCCTAAAAGCTCTCTTTCTCAATAAAGAAGCGTTTGATAGCACGCTAAATAGAGAGTCATAGATGACGAACAGCGCGAATCCGATGATCAACCAATGTATCAAACACTTGCGAGAGATCATTTGTTTATGTGACCGTGCTGCGGAGTTGTAGAACGCCCATCTTAGGAGAGAGACATGAGGGCTCCTTTTCATTAAATTGGTATTATTATTGTTATTATTATTTCTATTAAACATGACAGACTCCTTAGTTACGATGCCAATGTCCGATGATGATTCTATGACAGTCAAACTAGTTACTAAGCGTAGATGTAATAAAACAAAAAGAAAGAGAGAAAAAGACTTATTAACCATGATTTCGCGGTAGCATCACAAGTGTTTACAGTGATATTAAAACCCTATAATCCTCATTTTCAAACAAGGACATTAGAAATAAGAGATAAAACGCGCATCAAGATTGGAAGACAGACATCAAGCAAGACACTGCCATCACCGTATAATGGATACTTTGATTCCAAAGTACTTTCAAGGCAGCATGCAGAAATATTTTGTGATAAACAAAAAGTAAATGGTAATATTGTATGATAAGTATGTTTTATGTATAACCAACGTATCATAGGTTTACATCAGAGATATCAAGTCAAGTAATGGTACGTTCGTGAATGGTTACAGACTGTCAGGAGAAGGAGAAGAGAGCGAGCCATATGAGATCAGATCGAACGATAAGGTGGAATTTGGAGTTGATATTGATAACATGTACCATAAGGTATCTTGTGTGGTGTACATATACCCCTTACCGTTATCCCAGGTGGATGATAATATACTCCAAGAGATACAGCAACCATTGTATGAAACGAAGGTAATGGAATCATGTGCCTTCTTTATATGTATTATTAATTTACTGATAGCTATCTCGCAAATCGTCTGTTGATACCATTTCAAGCCAGCACAGTGTTCAATACCCTCAAGAAGAAAAGAAAGCACCAAATAGATTAGAGAGTGTCCTATTACAATTACAAAATGAGATTGAGAAATCAAAAAGAGTTCAAGACGAATTGAAGGGAGTGAAGGAAACTATACTGGATTTGGATAGAACGGTTCAGCAAGACAATAAACATGTGAGTTGATATTGAATTCTTTATTTATCATGACTCAAACAAAGCAAAGAACTTGCAACATAGATTGAACGAAGCAGAAATGACTATTAAATCATTTCATGAGAAATGGAAATATCAACAGCAATCCATTGAAACTGCTAAAGGAGAGATCAGAAGACTAGAGAAACAAGTATCCGAGCTTAATGCGGTCAAACTGAAACTGACAAATGAGTTGGAACAAGAGATCAAGAAATCGAAGCTTCTTGAAGAACAGTTGAATAATAACAAGATTCCATGGATGCAGGTAACAAAAAGAAAGAAAAAGCAGGGCAATAGTTCAATACTTACTTCTTTTTATTGTCTACTATTGCTATTATTATATTTACTTAGACTAAAAATATACAATTCATATTTGCTCTCTTGGTTGGTGTTATCTCCACTTTAGTTTATATTTTGTATCATTAAAATAACATATAAAAACCCCCTAGTTATAATCCAACCAATTTCCTCTGTGTCGACCATAATCATACATGACTTGTGGGTATGCTTGATTATTGTAGTAATTGGCATAAGTAGATCCATGTCGTATCCTATTATATAAAGTACGGAGCGTACTTGGTTTATATGGTACTCCATAATATCCACCATAATTATTCGTAACTGGATACATCATCGAAGGGCTTGGGTAGTTATAATAATAGTTTGGATAGACTTGCTGTTGAGGATAAGGCGTATAATATGAACCATAATATGAATAAGGATAAGGGTATGACACTATTCTTGGATAAATAAAATAAGAAAAAAATGTTAGTTTATTATTCACTTTTTATACATCTTTTATCATTACTTTTGTTAAAGAGGATCAAAAGTGAAAAAAAGAGAGAAAAAGAAACGAAAAGAAAAATCAAGGATGTATTCCGTAGGTCATCTGACAAACGAGTTAAGCATCTGTCTTACTGGTTACCCCCCACAAAAGAGGATAAATCAAGTGACATTTGTCAATTTATAGTTTATTTTGATCATGAACTATTAGTACTTCTACTATACAAAAATTTAGTAAAAATCAAAGTTTTTGGATCAAGTAAAATTATCAGACATCTTCTTTACCTGTAACAATCTTTATCCCAGAAGGGAAACCGTGTTCATTACGGTGACTTTATACAACATTTAATTTCTTCTATACTTAGAATGTCGACCTCTTCCATCCCAAATTGAAAGAGAAATAGACAGCATATTCTTGCAAGCGTTGGTATATCGTTGCCATAATGTCTTGCAGGTGTTACAAACCAGGACACTACAGCCTTTCAATCCAGACATTCTTGCAAGAGAATCGTTGTTACAAGTATTGCAAACTTTGGAAGTTTTGTATTCGTCAATTGTAACAGCGATGAGATTTCCAGCTGCTTCTTTTCTTTTCAGCGCCCGCCAAAAAACGCCAGCAACACCACACCTGCTTCCCTTCAGCTTCATCGAGTCTTTGCCAAACATTCCTGTACCAAAGACAACAAGAGGCACCTTCTTTCTTTCCATTTGAGACTTTGAGGGCTTCCACTTTTGACTTCTTTAAAACAATAATTAGATAAGACTTGATTGTCAAAGTTAAAATTGATTACAAACCTATTTTTGGCAACTCGTTTCTTTTCTTCTGAACTTGCCGTCAATTTCTTCTTCTTGCTTCTTTTTTTCTTCCTGTTTCTCTTTCTTTTCTTCTTGTTATATCTGAATCCTCCATGTACAAGCAAGTTTACCATTCCTTCTGCCGCTCTTTGTCTGCCTTAATACATGAGGAAACGATCTTTTGCTGTTTTATAATCATAAAATGTGAATAATGTGCCAACATGGATAAGAATATATTCAATATAGGAGAGATAAGTAGCACATTCAGCTGTTTTAGCAGAGGGTATATTGTTTTCAATTTCTTTTATGCCCTTTTCAGCCTTAAGTCTTTCTTGCTTTTTAATGTACTTTGTCGAGCCTGTCATGTGATAGTACTCTGCTGTTGAGCAGCGCCTTATCTGATAGTTGGTTGTATCTAAACCAATTGCAGCAGTGAACACACTCTTTCTCCCAGGATCAAGAAATATGGACTGGTATATTTGCTTTACTTCTTCCAAATCAAAATCTTCAACCTCTAAATCAATGTTTGCTGCTAAAGAGGTATCTTTTGTTGAATACAAAATCAATTGTAAATCCATCAGACTTGACAGTATTTGCAAACATGATCTTGTTGTTCTGACTTGGAAGCAAAGCGTCGATACTATTCAAATAAACAAAAAGAAGTTACTGAGTATCGTACATGTAAGCAATCTGAAGACAAGGTTTTACCTATTGATTCGTAGTTTTTTGAAATTGAAAACTCTGTAGAACATTTTTAGCTGATCGTTATGGCCCCGCGATAAAGATTCTTTAACAAAGGCAGATAGAGAATTTGCGCTGATGTTGATAAATCTTCAGTGCAACGATGGGCTTAGCAATGCAGAAAAAAGCCTTGGCAGAGGCAGCCTCCTAACATCATATACATGATGGCCTTTATGCTCTGCTTCATATTTCGATATTATGTACAGGATACAAGGCAAAAAAGTACTTGGAGATGCAGAAAGTTCCTTTAGTGTTACTTGTGTGGTTATAAACTGCTGCAATGGCAGGCAAACTTCATAAACTGCTGTTTTTGTTTCTTGAGTGAAAGTAGCACCTTGCGGCCATTTAGGTTCTCCTTTGCATACAGATTGATAATAATAGTCATAAGCTATTTTCTTCACGTCTTGATACGTCATTGACTATAAATCACGAATTATTTACATATACTAGTAGAAAATTTCATATAAAAAATGGAAAGGTATTTAAGCAATCTTGCTTCAAAGTCCTCGACTATGCAGTTTGTATATGCAGTTACTAGTTGAATACATGTTTCTGAAAGACGTTGGCTAATTCCACTCGCAAGGTTTTTGGTATAATGTGTAGCATAGGTGGGCATATTAGGGGAGTAGTAATTCGGGATAGACAACATTGTTGGTTGTATTTGAGCTTTCTCGCAGAAGGACTGAGATGCCAGACTCTTGATAGTGCGACATACAACTGTTCATGCATAAATGGTGGTTGTCTTAGGTTGACGCCCACATATTTTAATGATTGACCTTGTATATATTAGAGTGATTTATGTTATTGCTCATGGCAACTTGACAACATTATAAGTTATATCATCACTGATAGCTTTGGCTGAGAATACTGCTAAAACTAAAAATAAGTTGAGCTCTGTAATTCATCTTTTTGCTCCTTGTCAAGCAATAAAGACATTTGAAATTGCCAACAGCATAAAAAAACATTAACAATAACTTTTTTGATGAATTGGATGCCAAAGTAATAGTTGCTATTGTTTGTTTGTTTATTACTTTTTGATATAATTTATCTTCTATCTGGTGTATCTTCGCAATCCTTGACAACTGCAACCAAGACGCTAATATCATCTGCTTTTCCTCCCTAAGAGTTTACATGTTGATATACAACAACAACAACAACAAATGGATCTTACTTTACCTGATAGTAAATACCTTCATGAACTGCCCTCTCTTGAAAAGGACTATCCACATTCATCTTGGATCGACTCACAGTTCTCGCACGTTTTGCAAGTGCGTCTGAAATCTTTTGAGGATCCATAGCCAGCAGTCGACCACGGACGGTATGTGCTGCTACATGTGACCGAACGATGGACAAAATTTCTCTATCGAATAAATTATCAAATAGTCCATCGGACCCCATGACGATGATATCTCCTTTTTCGATGCGGACCGTAAAGGTCTAAGTAGTATAAGCAAGAAGAGCTGTACGAAAAAAGGAAAGCGTACCTGTGCGTCCTTTGGTTGATCTGGTGATGTTGGGCCTAATTGAAAGGGGAAGTTGAAGGCATGTTGCTGCTCTTCACTTTGAAATATGTATTCATTATTACGGATCACACTGATACCGCAATCACCCAGATTGGCTATTCGTAATTCCGAGTTTCGTAGAATGGCAAGACACGCTGTGCATGAGCCCAGAATGCCCTAGAAGTGATTGTTAGATTCAATCAAAAAAAGAAAAAAGAGAGAGTGGCACCTCTTTTTCTGCTTCCAACATGCTCTCATCATAACTTTTTTGTAAAATACGTATAGGATCGGCATCATTGTAGTGATAGAAACTAGGATCTTCAATGTTGTCAAACTTTTCTAGTTCCAAGTAAGCATAATGCATTAATTTCCTCGAATACAGTGCCGGGTTAGCATCTATCAACATGAGTAAAAAAGAGCTTTATGATGGCTAAACACTTTACTTGACACACTCGACCATCCACCTACTCCATCAGCTACTCCCAACGCATCAGATCGTCTAAAATAAGCATCTTCTCCGATTTGAATGCTACAGTATGTATCTCTCTTTTTGGCATCGGGTGTTGTGTAATGATACTTCTTTGCGAATCCTGAAGCACCATGAGCAAGAGTATATGATGCACATGGCTTTGGGCTAGCAAAAAAATCGATGACAGGTAATGACGAGTAGGGTACAGTGATTGTTGTTGTATAGGCACGACGGACAATAGGGGGACGAGGATAATCACATCTTGGTAAAATAATCTGCGGGCGGTTTAATAATAATCTTTGATGTTTCAATGCTGAAGCAAATAAGCTCCAAGTCTTCATGAGGGGAGGTATAGGAAAAAGAAGAGGGAAAAAAGATTGGGTGATTACTAGTATAAAAGGAGGACATATATAGTAACCAATCATTTCTATAAATTCACATTTACCAATGAGGCTATTTGCATGATCTCATGATAACAAAAGCATCAACTCATCGAACCGCAGCTAGAACAATAACTGCGCATTAAAAAAAAAAAACTGAAGGGACAAGAAGGATGTTTATTGAGATTCAACCTTTTCATTCTTCTTGTTTGCACGACGTTCACGGAGAGCCTTGTTCTTGGCACGAAGGACATCAGCTTGTTCAGCGAGAGTCTTTGCACGGACCTTTTCAGCCTTAGCCTTGTGAATGTGTTCCATCAAGACACGCTTGTTCTTGAAACCGTTACCCTTAGACTTGAGGTAGAGTTGGTGATACAAGTGCTTGTCGATCTTGCCGGCTTCTCTGTACTTGGCCAAAAGACGACGGAGGACACGCATACGACGCATCCAGATGACTTGGCTGGACATACGGGCATCGGCAGTACCCTTTCTCTTACCATAGCCCATGTGGCGACCATTACGCTTGGCAGCAGCACGCTCGAGGACACGGAAGCGAGATTGAGAAATTTGAGGCTTGCGGATGATCAAACCATCCTTGACAAGTTTACGAATATTGGCACCTAAAAGATGTTAGATTGAATTCATTCAATTTTTTTATATATAATGACTTACGAGAATTGGCATTGGAGATTTCATTGACTTCATTGGGATCTAACCAGATCTTACGTTGTCCACACTTGAGGACAGAAGCAGCTAAACGTTTTTGAACGACCAAGCTTACCCTTTAAAAAAAAAAAAAAAAAAGAAAAAATAATTAGTTTTGAGTTGTCCGGTGTCCGGCAAATTTTACTTACATTTTAAATAATCAAAAAAAGAGAATGAACAAAAAATTATGGTGTAGGAAGTCAAATTATATTGAAAACAAAGTCATCATTCATTATTTATAGATTTTGATTGGCTGCTGCGGCTCATCTGACATTGAAATAGCCGGACTAGTCGCAGTTCGACAAGAGAAGAGAAATAGAACAAAAAAGAGATTCATCCATCCGTCCAATGATTGGCTAATTAGTAAATGTTTATTCACAATGCAAGTAAAAGGAACATGTACAGTTGAGAGTAAGAAAGTGGGGGTATTAAAAGACACATGTAAAATTAAGAGAACAAGAAATAGAACAGAAACGATGAATGAAGGGAACATTGTGGTTTCCTAACACGGAGACCCATATCATATCGAGTACACTTGGTTCATGAAAAGGCACTGTACATTGTTCACAGGTATGAGCCTTTGAGAAGGTTTGAAAGCGTTGGATGAGCGCTGTTGGTATAATACTATTTGATAGTTGAATTGATTGACTCTGGATTTGTCTACTTGATATTTCAACGAGAGAAGGTACCTTGGTCATTATACGTTGTCTTGATTGGTTATCGTTCTCAAAGTATGGATTTGGAAATAAAGACAATGTTCGTAGTTTGCGCAGACGTAATAGTTCAGCAGGTAATGATTTCTAATTTTATGTATGAGTCACTGCTGTTTATATTATTATCATATTTGCTTACCAACTGATTGTTACCCAAAGAGAGTTCGACCAAGTTCTCGAGTAAGGCAATATCAGGTGGAATAGACTGTAACTGATTATTTCGTAAACTGAGAACAGTCAAGTTCTTGAGTCGAAATAGATGTGAGTTCAAGCAAGAAAGTTGGTTTCTGTATAAATAAAGCTGTAATGAAGCTGTCTTCACCGTATCGTTGCATAATACTGTCACATATTCCAACTCTCCTACTTCTCTCGGTATCTCTGATAGACCAATATGTCTTTACTTAAATGAGTGATGGTCTTTTAAAAGCTTTTTTTTTTTAACTTACCCTAAATCCACTTTTTCTATACCATTGTCCACTACATAGTCAATAACTCGACGTACTTTCTCGAATGGATTAATTTCGATTTCATCTTTTAGTTGATCAAAGAAGTCAGTTGTGCTTGTACTTCCTAAACTTGAAGAATAGGAAGCTTCTTTGTCTATAGGGGGTAAATAATCCTCATCTTCGGATTCATCAGTGTCTATCCATTCTACTTCTGCAAATGTTGGTTCTAGAATACATGCTTCCATTTTTTTATATAAAATAAAAAGAAACAAGAAAAAAAAAAAATAAGGTTGAATGATTTTTTACAAGTATTATTCACACATTATAATTACAACTTGTACAACTCCCTCTTTGTTCTAATATTTTCTCTTTTTTTTCATTGCTTAAATCTATTCTATCATATAATAGACAGCGCTTTTTCTTTTCCTTGACTCATCCCTTCATTACTTATCTTTAACAGTGTTGTGTTATGTCATGTGTAATGCAACCTCTTTCAAGGCTTAATTCACTTGAAACTCAGTAGTGCATGTTTGTACGACGGGTTTTTTTTTGGTCGAGGCAATGACAATGTCAATTTATGTGTTTGACGAAAAAGGTTTATTTATTCAACAAAGGTATGATATATCTGTATATGTCCAGCTGATCAAGCTCACTATAAAACATTCTAGAGATAAAGAAGCCCTCTTGAAGATAAAAAAAATAGACATGTGCGTAAGGTACGGTGTTTATTAATGACGACGAGGCAACCATTCAAGGAAACACTGCTAAACCAGTAGGTGGTTTAGTTTAAACAAAAGTATACAGATTGTTGTCCATAAAGTTTGGAAATTTGATGACTGAGAGAGAGAGAGAGAGAGAGACTATGTTGGATGACAGTCTTCATCCTCAAAGGGTATCTTTTATTGTTAGATATTGTATGGTACGTTTTTTGTAAGAGAAAAGAAAATGGATGACGAAGACAAGGTATTGATAGTCATCCAAAATGGTATATGTCTATTATGCTTCGCTTTCATCGCTGATAGTCATAAAATTGAATCTACAGAGATCGTCGATTGACAACAAGAGAGCAATTTAGGGCTCTTGGCGTGTTTGGTGATATAATGATTGTAATAACTCTGTCGTATCATATAAGAATAAATCAATGACAACAATAATGATAAGAGTAGACGCTAGAATAGTGACTGAAGGTTTAACTTTGCAATATGAACCTTAATTTAAATTGAAACCCTACAATCATAAATGTTGTACAAACGTGCACTTGTTTTGACAAGTCTCAACACTTTTCCATTGCCATAAGCAAACCTTTAAGAAATCAACACCAGGAATGACGATAATATACATAAGTTTCGTATTAAAATAATTTGATATAGAGCGACTTTTTTTTCACTTAAACATGGGACGCGTCATTTATAGAGTCCTATTTCACACATAACCTCCTTATGTAATCCTTTTCTCCTCTTTATTCCCCCTTCCTTTCTTTATGTATATGTTGATGAATGATGCAATTTTTATTCATCAATATGTTTCTATTCACTTTAAACTCAGTAATGTACAATGTAAAAGTTTACCAGCGTAGAACAAGTATCATTTTTTATAAATATTTTTTTAGTGTATACAAAATTGTGTGTGTATGTGTGTGTGTGTATGTATATAGTGGTTGTTTATGTGGGTTGTAAATACAAGTTATATCTCTACTTTTTCTTGCCAAATGTCAAAGGTTCACCAATATTCTTTCCTCTCAACTTGATACCGAGGGCACGTTCCATCTTACCCAAAATGTTTTGGTTAGGAATGGCCTTACCAGCTTCATATTCGTTCACAACTTGAGGCTTTTCATTGATCAATTGAGCCAAGTCCTTTTGTGTCATGTTCTTTGCTTGACGACCCTTTTGGATAGCCTTACCGACAGACAAATCAACTTTGGGAGGAGGAGGAACATCGTTTTCACGATCAATCTTGGCAATACGACGATGATCGGTGTTTGCATGGCTTGAGTTGGTCACAGTAGACTTCTTGTCTGTGACAATAGCAGCACCAGCCTATGATTCCATCATTAATCCTTTGTCACCCCCCTTGGTAATAAATTATATTACTTACTCTTCTGGCTGCGTTAATTTCAGAATCTGAACGAACAACCTTGGCCTTGTCAGGGTTGCGCTTACGAATGACAGTAACTGAATCCCAATCTTTGCTTATACGTTAATAAAGAATCCTAGTACATAAGAAGAATACTTTACCAGACATGATATGAATATTATTTACACAGAAAAAGTGAAAAAATAGAAAAAGAAAAAAAAAAAAAAGAAGTAAAAAAGACAGCAAAGCTGGACTTTTTATACACAAATCAAAAGTGCCGTAGTCATGGTGGAAGGCCATGGAATTTTTTGCGCAGTTTCAAAATGACCGCAGCTTTCTCAAGTTTTATTTTTCTGAACACTTTTAGCTCTTTCGACATACCATCGAGCTTCTTTTGCACGGTGAATGAGAGCTCCACGCACAGTACTTCGTTTTAGTAATTTTCGACTACTTCCATGCTGAACAGGTATGTTTCGACGTCGTTCATCTCTACGTTTCTTAAACAGTTCTCTTCGATCTGTTATCTCTTGATCATTAAGTCTTGTTGTCGCAGCATATTGTTGATATGTACTGTCAATCAGTCGATGGCAATCGATCATTCGCTTTGGCATATTCTAGTATACCATAACATTTGAATATCACATAAACAAGTACATTCTTAATTTTACCTGAATCACTTGAAATACTTCTAGCGGATCATTGACTGCAAGAATTGCATTTTCATTCAATTTGAATATACCCAAGGCAACACGAAAGAGAACCTTTTGACCATCACTATAGACATGATTGTCAGTATTGCATACACAGCTTTTACTAAATGCTTACTAAAACAGACAATCCCACACGCGCAGCACAGATTCAATAGGCAAAATATTGATAAACAAAGTCAGGAACCAATGGCTAGTAACCAATGAACAAGTTGGCATGCCACCTTCAAGCTGTGCCTCACATTCCCAAAAGGACTGATTAGGAGACATCTTGTTCCACAAGAGTGGGTATCTTTCGGAGATTAGGTGCATCAGCACGTTTTGGTCGATATTAGCACCTTCCATGGTCACGTCGTATATATTAGGGGGTAAAATGTCTGTAATGAGCGTCACAAATGTCCAAAATGCTTCTTCTTCAGTCATGAGTAATAACAAAATGCCAGCAATGTAATTGAGTGATTGACAATAACCGATGGATGGAGCATAGATTGAAAAGGCAACCAGAACCCTTTTTAAGGCTTCTATCATCGGTGGAGTCGAATCAGCAATACTCTTGAACTGATCATTTTCTGGAAACGTTCGATGTAGATCACGTTCGATAATTTCCAAGTTTTCGTTTTTGGAGCCTAATTGATCAGCCATATGCAGTAATTCGTCGTAGAGTCCTTTGTTGGCTTCCATCTTTGTCTTTGCACCACTGTAATGCAACCAAGCCTACGATATCTTAATCACAGCGCTTCATTCAATAATTTATTGTTTTACCTGTCCTCTTAACTCGGCTGGAATACCCTTTCGTATGTACCGTTTGACTGTGCAATTCAAAAAGTCAGAACAGTATGAAAGATAGAGAGATGACTTACGTTTATTGCTTCTGGGTGGCCACTGTTGATGGTGCTCTTGTAATAGTTGCTTCCATTTGACTAATCTTCGTTTCATGATGGGTGCATAATAGTTTTCAAACTCATCATATTCTTCTTCTGTGATCCATTGCGAACTTTTTAGGAAACCGTATTTATCTCTAAGATACTAATTAAGACAATGATGAATGTTATGTTATATATGAATGTTCGTACCTCTTGCCATTCTCCTTGTTTGGTTTTGGAGGATAAGTATGGCATGATCCATCATCATATAATTTGGCTGATTTATCACCAGTACTATTATTACTACTACTGCTGTTATTATTATTATTACTATTGTTATTGCTATGACTACTGTTGCTGTTTATGTTGCTGTGATGACTTTTATTATTGCTTCTATTAGTGTTGTTATGATGACTGCTATGATAATTTTTCTTCTTTTTATGCTCTACTGTTCTTTGTCAATGTCTTTCTTGTTTTATGAATCTGAGCTTACCTTCCTCTTCATCTCTATACAAATAATAATCTGTTATATTTTGTGTATCATCATCCTCATCCTCTTCTAAATCTGAATTTGATTCATCAATAGAAGAGGCACTATAAGCTGTTGGCTGTTCAATATTTAAAAATTGAATCGATTTCTTTGTGGATAAGATATCATAACTCGGTCTTCTTGTTGAATACTTTTTATTTGTTACTGAATGATTAAATGAAGAGGATCTTTGTCTATTTCCAAACGTCTTTTTATATTCAATGGATGTCATTCTTTTTACATGAAAAAAAGGGAAAAAATAAAATAAATTAAACGAAAGAATATAATCTCCTCTTAGAGACACCCTTACTTTACCCCTCTTTCATTCCTCTTTTTTTTTTTTTTTTTTTTTTTTTTTTTACAATAATATAAAAATAAGTGGTGTTTGTTTATATTTGTTTATTGAAAATGAAATTCAAGTTTATTAGATTATTTAAGTTCATGATGAATTGACTTTAAAGGTAATTCGTGCGGCTATTTCAGATAATTGGGGAGTAAGATGAGACTCTGGCTGTGTTACCAATATTTCCTTTATTTAGTCAGAATACCTTTTGTTACAGACACAAATTATCAACTCTTTCACAATTTTGATAAGCCCCTTGACATAGATCTTTATTCTGCATTGCCTGGCATATATATTTCGTTGGTGTTGTCGTTGAGCAAAGCAAAGCTCAAATTGGCTCTCACCATTGCCTATTTTATATATTTATATATTTCTGCAAGTTTCTGTAAGCGGCTGTTATCGATTTTGATGAATAGACTTTGTTTGAAAAAGTTGTCAATATTGATCTTTTGTGCTTTATAGATACAGGAAACCTCTTCATTTGGTGGTTTCATTTGATCTACATTTTATGGTACAATTAATATACCAGAGTATGCCCTGAAGAGTGGTATATGTTGGAAAAACTGCCGTGCTTAAGTTCGTCACGGTATTTGTGATGTTTGCGCAATATATCAGCGCTGTCAACCATTCGGTCAGTTTCACCAGCAGGATTGGATCCGCTGGTTACATTGTTTATAGAACTAGTTTAAACAATTAATTACATTATGCTTTGACAAATCTTACATCATGACATGCTTCTTGTAATCACCTTTGATCTCGTAGTATTCATGGCACAAAGGGTATGCATATACAGCCGTTACAGTAGAAAGATTCCTTATGCTTTTATTATTGAAAGCTAAAGCATCTCTGGCTTGTTCAGATTTTCCTCTGAGCTCAATTATGTAAAGAATCAATATGATAACTTCATTTTTGGAAGATACGACAACTAGCTTCATAAATAATACATTCTTTTTTAAAAAGTACAGTCGTCGTTTTATCATAAGCCAACAGAGAAGGTGTTCTTAGAATGCCGTCGTCAAAAAAAGGTGCAAGAGATCATTCAAGAAGAATATTGATTATGGAGCATCAGTTGTGAAAATCAACAGCAGTAATATAAATACTGAGCCAGTAAAAACAAGGGGAATCTACCCTATATGGTTATCAAAAGCCATAAACACGTGAGAGAGAACATCAAGACTCATTATGCGGCCTGAGTTGGGCCTCTGTATTGACAATAGCTTTATGCTTGTGAGTAAATATAAATACATTAGATCTCATCTTTGATCTATCGACGAAACAAACTCATAAGGCTCACTGTAAGCATATGACTCGTTTTAATAAAAGCATCTGGGAATGAACGCAAGGTCGTCCTTCTTTGTATTGTCATGTTTAGATTAGAAAATGCAAGATATACTTATCTCGACATTGATCAACTTAATTTCCAGTGCCTGTCATCAAACGCAAATTTATTGGTGTAGCACGCAAAATAATTTCAATCTCAGCACAAATGTTTTATTCTGGTCGATGCAAATCCACATGCAAAGTCCAGTAAAAGCGTTTTTTAATCCTATTGCATAATCATTAGCCAATCAAATCGCATATCTCTTCTTTTTTGACAAGCTTCAGTCGATTTTGCGCCATTTGCATTTTATAATATAAATATCTCCATCTCTTTGTCTGCTCTCCTTCATCTCTCTCTCTTCTATCCTTTATGAATTGCCATAATACCTTTTGCTATCGACATAACCCAGCACTTAATTCATCAAGAAATCATAATGACTTTTATTTACAAGAGGTACTTTTTTGATTTATACAAATATATGACAATTGCTCATAATAGGAGTTTATAGGAGCTTAGCACACTACCTGTCGATGAACAAGAAGAGATCATGAACATATGGAACACATTTCAGCATGCTTCACCTTCTTCTCGGTTACTGATCCTCAAGGGCATCCTCGCCTCTGCTTGTACACCTCAATTGTCTTATTTATCCAACGCAGTCACACCACTCCTTAGCACAGACTTCACTCATATCTTCCCTCGAGAGATCACGATACAGATCTTTAGATACCTCGACGCCTCATCCCTTTGCACAGCAGCTCAAGTCAGTCGACACTGGCGTCAATTAGCTGACGATGATACCCTCTGGCATAGACTCTGCGAACAACATATCAACAAGAAATGCACAAGATGTGGTTGGGGACTTCCCTTACTTCCATTGACTCGCAAGCGCAAACGAGACGAGACGACATGTGTATCCAAGAAACGAGCATGGAAGGAAGTATACAGTGAACGACTGATAGTCGAGCGTCATTGGAGACGTAATATGTCCAAACACTATACCCTCAAACGACACCACAGTGCCTCAATCACCTGTCTGCAACTATCCGAAGCCAACAATACCTTGATCACTGGATCTCAAGACAAGACAGTCACTGTCTGGAACTTGGAAACTGGACAAGTCCTTCGACAACTCAAGGGACACTCTCGACCGATTCGCACTCTTCAATTTGATGATACCAAGCTTGTTACAGGTTCTTCTGACCACACACTGAGGATCTGGAACTACAACACTGGCCAATGCATCCGTACACTCGAAGGGCACACTGATGGTGTCAATCATCTCCATTTCAACTGTCGACTCTTGGCTAGTGGTTCGGCTGATGCCACGATCAAGGTCTGGAACTTTCAAACGGGTGAATGCTTTACCCTGACAGGTCATACTCAAGCTGTTAACCACGTTCAAATTCATCAACAGCATTTCCTAGTCTCTGCTTCCGATGACTGCACCCTTCGTCTCTGGGATCTCAATAAGCGTGTCTGCATTCGCACCTTTCACGGCCACGTTGGTCCTATCATGACTGCGATACCTGGTATGCCTGGGCACAGCTTCTCAAAGGAAAACGATGCTGTGATCATCTCTGGTTCAAAAGATCATACAATCAAGGTCTGGTCAATCCAGACAGGTCAATGTTTACAAACTCTCTTTGGCCATGTCCAAGGCATTGGCGCTCTTGCCTTTGATAAGCTCAGACTCGTCTCAGGATCTGATGATGGTTCACTCAAGCTATGGGACAGCCAGAACGGCTTACCCATGTATTCTCTCAAGACAAGTGGTGCCTGTCCGGTAACAGCAGTCGGCTTAAGTGATACAAAAGTGGTCAGTGCGGATGATCAAGGTGATATTCATGTCTGGGATTATGGTCTTTCATAGAATGTATATAAATACTTTTTCTGTTTTTATTCTTGACCAAAACCAACGGTTTCTTCTACTGCCATGGTTAACTTCGCAACGAGTGTTTCATAAGATTTATAAGGTGGCATGTCAATACGATTAAAGCTATCATGTATACATGTTAATAATGTTTAATAAACTATCTGAACTCACCATGTGTGTGCTTTGGGTAACTGTGTAATCTCTCCCGACTTTTCAATTGTAAACCTTCTTGGTCCATCACTGCCTTGAAGGTCCTTGAAGCCATTCACGGGTATACGTGATGTGCCTGTCGTGAACTGAAGCAATCTTGCCTTTTTCTCACTATCCCAGCTACGGATACACTTCCAGAACCACTGAATGACATCGTCCTGCTCAGTATATCCTCTGTAATCCGTATGTTTTTTCCAATCATCCACATCGATCTCGGCAATACCACCGATCAGTAGTTCGAGTTCACGTTCGTCAAAGACGTTGATGAGTTCTTGAGGAATCAACTGGTTAAATCCTTCCTTGAATGCCCTGAACTGTTCTTCAACACGCTTGTGGATACGCCATTCGGTGATCAAATTGACGTATTCTTTCTTGTTTTCTTCAGTGACTTCAATGTTTTGTCCGTTTGGTATCAGGTCGACAGTGACGACCTCACCAAATCGATCATCGTCTGTCGAAAAAGTCAAATCGAGTACATCCGTAATATCGTTCTCGAGGATCCAAGTCAAGGACCGGAAGAACTCGGCGTCGACACTTTCCATATCTGCAACAAGAATCTTCTTGTTCAAGATCATCTTGTAAAATGAAACGATAAAGAAGGCGTCCAAGAATCGACGGTGGAAGATGGCAAGACCGACAACGCGACCAATGAATCTAAAGTAATTTAGATGTTCAGGATTAATGCCCGAGTGAGGGTTGATCTGCAGTGTGTAGTTGTCATGAGCCGAGTACTCAAACAGACAATAGAAAGGATTGAACATTTCATGAGAGAGTAAAAAGAAGAATTCACGAGAGAGACCACCATAGTCTAGACCGTCTTCTCCGTCAAACTTGATCATCAATCGTTTTTTGAGGTCAGCAGGAGCCTGTCGCATGATTTCGGCATAAGCATCCTCGAATATATGGTCTCTGCGAATCTTGATATGACACTGACCGGGAACTGGACGCAATGCAGGTTGTGAGCGGAAGTAGATTAGCTTTCTACGGAAATCTCGCTTGTATTGAGGTACGTTTTGATCTAGACTGCTGGGTAAACGGGGATCATCCCACGTGGTCGTCTTGGTGTTGTGATCCACAAAGTACACACGGCCTGTGCTCGTCAGACGCATTTCCCAGCCAGATGGTAAGGGTCCTAGTTGAGATACAGGCTGTACTTGCACCTGCAGATTAGATCCAGGGCCAATGGTGCTAATATACTGCTGTCGTCTTGGATCAACCCAAGTCGTCGTACGTGTATTATGATCAACAAAGTATGGTCTTCCTTCTGCACTCGTACGCATTTCCCAACCTGGTGGCAGTGGTCCTGATCCAGCCGTTGTTATGTTGTTGTTTGGTATGTTTATCTGTTGTTGTTGTTGTGGTGGTGGTGGTTGCTGTTGTTGTTGTTCAGGCAATCCACGAGCATTATGATGACGTCTCTGTAACTCTGTTTGATTTTCTTGTTCTTGCGCAGTACGGGATGATGGACGCTTCCAGGTTGTCGTTCGAGTGTTATGGTCCACATAATATGGTCTACCCAAATGATCTACTCTACGCTCCCAACCGGGAGGTAAGTCTTCATTAGGCTCACTATTGACTGATATACGATGATTGATACTGTCGTTCGTACTACTGCTGTTACTACTACTAATATTGGTGCTTTGATTATTGTTTTCAGCTGTGATATTTGAGGATGAGGGTGCAAGGGTATCCGTACCGTTTCTGATGGGTGCATTGACATTTGTTGATAGATTTAGAATCAATTTTCCATGCACAGCTTCATTTGCATTTGATTTCTTGAGCTCGAGTGTCAGCATTTCTGTTATTCAACTGGGTTTAAACTTGCGGATGTGCGCATTTACTTTTTTAAACTTACCATCGCCTCCTACGTCGAGGTCAAAGACACTTGATACCTGAACATTGATAACACCCAAGAAGCCTTGATCTTTTCTTTTGAATTTCTTTTGGTCAAATACTTGGACTGCGATCACACTCTCATTAGATACTTTTCTATTGGAAAAACATTAGATCCTTTTCTTTTGTTTTAAATAATATAATTACAAGTCGAAACTTTCATTCCAATATGGATTCAGTGTCTTTTTCATTACAGTTGTTGTATGTGTTTGCTCTCCATCTACTGTGACAACAGCTAATTAAAGAGAATATAAATAAAGAAAAACCACAACATGAGAATATGTACCAAAAGGATCAGGTAATTTAAAAAACAAGTCCTTTTTTATTAACCCATCTGCTGCAATGACTGTAAGTCGAACTGTTCTTGTCGAGGACATATTGAATAATAAGGAAAAAGAAGAAAGCACAACAAATGATTTTTTTTTCCCTCCCTTTTATTTTTATTTTTGTCTCCCTTCTGATATAAAAATGCTAAGCAGGTAAAGAAAATAAAAATAAAAGAAATAACCTCGTTCTCTCTATAAAAATGGAAATTCGGCTTTGAATTCCCGTTGCAAGTGAAATGTATACCTCTCTTTAGTAAAGAGAGAAAAGTCAATGAGATGTCGATAGGACGACACATGATGTACATATAAGGAATATTCATTATTGTTATTATTTTCATTCGATACAGAAATATTTTACTCATGATTCACATTCTGCCATAGCATACACTCTTTAAGTTCCGATTATATGCATGATTTGATTGGATAATACTCAGCGCCAAGCCATCCCTATAAATACGAGGGAGAAGACGCTATTTTTTGTTATTGAATTACGTTTTTCTTTCTCTTTGTTTTTTTTTTATTTATTTATTATTTGAACATGTCCAGTGCTCCCTTTTATGAATTATACCGTCGATCAAGGTAAAAAGCGACTTATGTTAATAAGAAAGATGGCTAATTAATTATGTATCTATTTTACGTAGTATTGGCATGGCATTAACAGATTCACTGGATGAATTGATTCAAAGTGGACATATCACTCCTCAGCTTGCCATGCGTGTATTGGTTACGTTTGACAGGAGTATTTCAGAAGCACTTTCACAAATTGTTAAAAATAAAGCAACTCTTAAAGTAGTGTTGAATATAACTTGGTCCTATTTATGTTAATACAACTTTGTTTTTATATAGGGACATTTGCATACATATCGCTTCTGTGACGAAGTATGGACATTTATTGTTGAAAATCCAAACTTTAAATTTGATCAAGAGCTTGTCTCTGCTGATAAAGTGAAAATTGTTGCTTGTAACGCCAAAAGACCTGGAGAACAATAATATCCACACAACAATAACAACAACAACAAACACACGCACACATAAAAACACACAAAAACATACATGTATATTTTATATTTAACACAATTTATACATTATAAAGAAAAAAAAAAAGAGGTAAAGGGAAGCAAGAGAAAAAGGGGGAGAAAAAAAGAAGAAAAGAGAGAAAGTATTCATTCATGCCGTATATGTATGTATGTTGAATGTGTGCATGTGAATAATCATAAAAAAAATGTATTCATTTTGCAGCTTGATTGCTTTATTGAATTACATACAATAGTAATAAACACCCCTTTGCCTTTTTTTTATATATTATATTTGCCATGCATAATCACCATAGTAGTATTGTTGATGATAGCAAAGATATCATTCAATCATCATGTATTAAGGATTTTAGCTATCGTCGAAATATTATATTCACCATAAAAGACCTTGCCGGGCAATTTCGAGAGAGAAAGATAGCAGTGTTATATGACGCATACCCAGTTTAGCTTTGTGACTATTTGTAAATGGTATATATAGAAGAGCTTATATTTTTAAAGAGATTTTTACCTTAAAAGAAGAACATGAGTCACAAGTAAAGACAAAGGAATAGTAAAGGTTTGTATATCAATAACTTTTTGTCAACAAAGACCCTTTGTGTAAGCGCACAGATAGATAGTAAAAGGCAAAGAACGTTCATTGTTTGCCACATTATCCATTAATGATTAGGTGTTTTGTTTTCACTGTTTTAGAATTTTTAAATGAGTGCAACGTTTGTATATAAAGATGTACACGGCAATACCATTGATGAGGGTGGTCGTCTTGAGCCCATGGGCTATATCGTTGAGCGCTATGCCGTCCTCGATAAGGCTACGTTTTTTGAACTGAAAATCGAAGCGTACATAAGTGCGTCGGCTGCAGAGAAGCAGTTGGGTATCCATGTTCGAACTACGCAGAAATAGCTAAAGCAGTATAATATGATGACACTTTTGAATGTTTTTTTTTTTTTTTAAAAAAAAAAATCAGAGTCCCTCTTGACCGAAGAGCATAAAGCAATTGTTATTAACTTCATTGATGCTACTATTGTTGAAACAACTGGCCTTTTGCTGAAGAAACTCACTATTCTAAAAGTTTCACACAGCACTATTTATAATTTTATGAGAAAAAAGTGCAACCTTTCGTTGAAAAAAAAAAAACCATATTTCCATTCTATCGAACGAAACAGCTCAGCAAAGATTGAGGAGCAGTACGATTGAGTTTGTAAATGGAAACGTACAGACATGAACTTCTTGACGAGTGTTCTTTTGATATAAATATGAAACGCAATGCTCACAAATAACTTCATCAAAACCAATAGTGTAGTGATAAAAATCAGATAGACAGTAACAGGATAAGCAACGTATAGCTTCATTTTGATTTATTTCTTAGAGCAGATCAAGTAACATAGAGCAAACGTTGTAGCTGGCAAATCAAATTCCTTATTTACAGTCGTGATGATAGATCTTTACAAAAGCAAATGAACTCACGTTGTGAAAAAGATTATGAATACTATCAAAACGTAAGCCAGAGACCGATCACATGTCAAACGAGCGATGGCCTTCATTTTGTTAGCAGTCTTTGGTGAGTTGTAGTTACAATTTGCCTGGAAAAGTTTATTTCTTGAGAACAAGAAAACATATATAAATGATAAGTGTATATTCACAGCAAAAATAAGAAAATCAATGTTTCTTTTTCGATTTCAATTGATGATAAATGACATTAAGGGTTCCAGTATCCTTGTTATTTTAAAACAACCATTGGCGCGTCCTTGATCTAAACAATTTTCCCAATCCATGCGTTTATGGCCCTTCATCCATTCATCAATATGTTATGTAATCAAATAATATATATCGAACGTTACTTATCAGTGTATGCTTCTGTCAGGATAAATAATGAGCCTACTAGTCTTTGTTTGTCATTATTGACCTGGAGTCTCTTTGCTGCTTATGCACTGAATTTTATTTCTTTTGGTTGGTGAATACAACTTTTTCTATGCAACAGTCTTATTCAGGATCATATGAACAATATGCAATGTTGATAAATTACATGACCTAAGTCAAACTAATTATAAAGATGAGAATGCTATACTTCATTCTTTGAAAGAGTCCATAGACAACATTTGAATTAAACAGAAAGAAGGATAAAAAGTAAGAATACGACGCGAATATTTTCATTAAACTAATTTTCTTTTATTGAATGAGTTGTGCTTGGCGAATACATCGAAGTACTTCTGCATCTTTGGTGACTTTTGTCATCGTTTGATTTACACACACGACTCAAACAGCTTTTTACTGCAGGATTGGTGCAAGCTGAATGATTTACTGACAACTTTTGTCAAAGACTTAATCACTGCAAGTTGGTTATTAGCTAACGTTCTAAAATCGATTTTTCAATTTTACAAAGGTTCATCACAAAATCAACTTGCTTTCGTAAAAGTTGTCAAGGCAGAAGTAGCTAAGGAATAACTTGCACTATATGCTTGGTAATTGAAACAAACCCGTTCATCAGTCCAAAAGGCCAAAAGTGACTTGCTACTTGCCGTAGTCGGAGATTGAATAGTCCGGGGGTTCGGAAAGTAAAGTGGCAGTTGTTAACAGAGTGCAAGAAATGAAAGAGAGAGCAGGAGCTAGGGGGGAGAGACAGAGGAGTGGGGGGCAAAAGGACGCAGTAAACTGGTAAGCTCTAGTTTCCCTCCTTTTTATTGAACATATATAATATGGCCGCTGTTGCAGCTCAAATCTCCAAGAAGAGAAAGGTAAGTTAGAGTGAATGGATGGATGGATGGATGATACTAAATACTTTATTATTAGTTTGTAAGTTTAGATGTTTGAACCAAAAAATTTCAGCATAATAATCATTCATTGACAGGTCGCCGATGGTGTCTTCTACGCCGAATTGAACGAATTCTTTACTCGTGAACTCGCTGAAGACGGTTACGCTGGTGTCGAAGTCCGCGTTACCCCTGCCCGTACTGAGTAAAGTATCAATTGTAGATGAGAGAGTGTTGGGGACAGCGAAATAGAAAAAGTAGTAGAGCAGAGAAACTAATTAATTCATAGAATCATCATCCGTGCCACACACACTCAAAACGTTCTTGGTGAGAAGGGTCGTCGTATTCGTGAATTGACCACTCTTGTTCAAAAGCGTTTCAAGTTCCCCGAAAACGCCGTCGAACTCTACGCTGAACGTGTTCAAAACCGTGGTCTCTGTGCCATTGCTCAATGTGAATCTGTCAAGTTCAAGCTTCTCAACGGTTTGGCTGTCCGTCGGTAAGTGATTAAAGTGTTGCTATATGTTTTCAAAATGTTGATTGTCTCTTAGTGCCTGTTATGGTGTCATTCGTTTCGTTATGGAATCTGGTGCCAAGGGTTGTGAAGTCGTTGTCTCTGGTAAGGTCCGTGCTGCCCGTGCCAAGGCCATGAAGTTCGCTGACGGTTTCATGATTCACTCTGGTAACCCTGCCCGTGAATTCATCACCACTGCCGTTCGTCACGTTGACTTGCGTCAAGGTGTCTTGGGTATCAAGGTCAAGATCATGTTGGACAGCGATCCTACTGGTCGTAACGGTCCTAAGCAGACTCTTCCTGATATTGTCACTATCCTCGAACCCAAGGATGAAGCTCCTATTGTCGAACCCTCTGCTCAAGACTTCAGACCCGCCCCTGCTGCTGAACCTGTTGAAGCTCACTAATGGGTTTAAAATATATTGATTTAAAATACACTTTTTGTTTATAAATGTCTGAAATATGTGTGTGTTTTAATGCGTCCCTTTTTTATTACAAGATATTTTATATTAGTTTTATTTTGATCTTTGGAATACACTAGATACAGAGGACCACCATGATCGTCTATGCTGTGATCTGTAAAAGTCTTCTTCATCGTCCAAACTTGTTCTTCCTTCTCCTGTTCCTGTGAATCTTCCACCTGTCATCCATTCGTTGTTCTGTCGATAAGGATCACCATAGAAATCATCATCGTACATTTCACTTGACCTTGCCACTGCTTGTCGTCTATTTCGTCGCTTGTATAGTACCAGACCTGCTGCAATCAAAGCTACACCAGCTGCTCCTCCAATCACACCGCCTACAATACTTCCTGTAGGTGTGCTTGAGCCTTGACCGGGATCAGATGTATCTATGGCAAGCGTAGGTATGACAGTTCTAAATGATTATGAAGGTTAGTTTATCCAAGTTCTCCTACACCTGAGCACACTAGTTACTTACGTTGTAGGAATGACAGTTGTGATGGTCTTTGTTACACCATTTACCACAATGGCAGTTTCTGTCGTAATGTCTGTTGAAATGGTCACACTTGTGGTATGATATCGTAGGGATGTTGTCGGTGTTGTAGGAGCTTGGCTTGTTGATGGTGGTTCCTGCGTTGTAGTTGTAGGTGGTGCTACTGTAGTGGTAGTAGTAGTTGGCGGGGTTGTCGTAGTGATAGGGGGCGGTGCCGTCGTTGTTGTCGTTGGTGGCGTCGTAGTTTGATCTTGTGTCGTCGTTGTTGGTGAAACATGCGTCGTCGAAGGTGGTATCGTCGTAGACGGATCGGGTGACGATGATGATGGTGGTAATGTTGACGTTGAAGGTTCTACAGTTGTTGTAGGATGATCCGAAGTAGTGGTTGTCGTTGGGGCTGGTGTTGTAGAAGAAGGTGGAGCAGTACTTGAAGGCGCTTCTGTTGTTGTAGAAGGCGGGGCTGATGTTGTAGGAGAATGCGGAACAGTAGAAGTGATAGCAGTTGTAGTGGTAGTAGCTTGTGTTTCTTGTGAGGTTGTTCTAGATGACATTGTATCTGAAGACGTAGTTGAAGGATTTACAGTAGAAGAAGTGGCGTGCTCCGTGGTTGTTTGTATAGATGAAGAAGTTGTTGTTGGATCGACGGGAGTAGAAGTAGTTCCAGTAACAGTAGTAGTAGCAGCAACAGTAGTTGTATCTGATGTAGTGGCAGGCTCTGTGGATATTGTTGTTCTTTCTTCAGAAGTTGTAGTTGTTTGTCTAGAAGACATTTAAAAGAAAAAGAGGAAAGAAAAGCCGTTTGTGTTCGAATGAAATAGCCAAAGAAAGAAAATTTGTTAAAAAAAGAATTTCGACAATGAAAAAGTTAAAAATAGAAATTGAAGGTAAGCAAATGATACAAAAAGCCAAAAATAAATAACGTAGTGAGTAACAAACTTGCATGCTTGCACATATTTTTCATACTTACGGCTCAGAATTTGTTGTAGGAGATGCAGGTGTTGTCATGGTTTCAGCTGTTGATGTTGTTTCTGTTCCTGTAGCTGAAGTTGGTGTCGGCGTACTTTCAGGGGTTGTGTTGCTTGTTGGTGTTTCGGATGATGCGGCTGTAACTCTAGTTGAAGTAGTTGGCTCAGCCCTAGAGGTTTGCTCTCCTGTTGTTGATAAAATCGAAGTTGTGGGCGTGGTTGGCTCAACCGAGGTAGTTGGCGTATTTTCTGTTGTGAATGTCCGATCAGTAGAAGTTGTTTCCAAGGAAGACGTAGTCTGTGGCTCAATCGTTTGTTCTGTCGTAGTGATATGACTAGTTGTCACATCGTGTGTTGTCGAAGGCACAGTCGTAGTAGGATCTGGCCTTGACGTCGAATCTTCTGTTGTTACTGTTGTGGCTGTTCGGTCAGGAGTTGCCGTTTCGGATGCCCTTGTACTCCCTGAGTCGGATGTAGTGGCTCGTTCACTTGTTGAGCTGTCAACTGTCGGCGTTTGTTCTACAATCCTAGACGAGGTTCTTTCTGTAGGTGTAGGGTCCTCTGTTGGTTTAGCCTCCGTTGACCGTGTTGCAGTTACTTCAGTAGTAGTTTCTCTCGTTTCCGTCGTAGATCTTTCGGCAGTGGTAGGAGTAGGTCTATTATCATCCGTTGTCCTGACAACCGTCGTACTTTCTCTGGTCATCCTTGCCGTCGTCGCTTCCTGGTCAGCGGTTGTAGACATTGTTTAGAAAAAAAGTAAAGAAAAAGAAAAGAAAAAATGTACACAACAAAAGAAAGAGCCTTTTTCTTTTTTTATTACGGTTGCTATTTTCTAATTCTGACTTTATTTTCTGGACAAATTAATTTTTTACTTCTTTTACTTTCTGTACCAAAGTTGAGTGATCTTTGTCTATTTTTAAACAAATGTCAGTCAATGATCTTCTCCGCCTTTTCCTTATAAACTTACTCTTCTCATCTTCTTGTGCAATTGGAAAATACCGTAAAGTAAAGCTTCAGCAGTAGGAGGACAACCAGGAACATAGATATCCACAGGAACAATACGGTCACATCCACGAACAACAGAGTAAGAGTAGTGATAGTATCCACCACCGTTAGCACAACTTCCCATAGAGATGACCCAACGAGGTTCAGGCATCTGCAAACAAGAATTAAACACTGCGATATAAATAATATGTATTACTTACCTGATCATAAACCTTTCTCAAGGCAGGTGCCATTTTGTTAGTTAAGGTACCAGCAACAATCATAATATCGGATTGACGAGGTGTGGCACGGAAAACGATACCAAAACGATCTTGGTCATAACGAGGTGTAGAACAATGCATCATTTCCTATTTGAAGTATTGTTTAATGATAACCAAGACATCAAAGTATTCTATACATACGACAGCACAACAAGCCAAACCAAATGTCATGGGCCAAGTAGAACCTTCACGGGCCCAGTTAACGACACGATCGACGGAAGATAAGACGTACTCTATAGGTGCGCAGTAATAAAAAAAAAACAAAGTTTAGTTGTTTATATTATAACTTTTTGTTAGTGTCATTACCAGCACTATTACTGGGCTTTACTGTAAGATCTTTAATTTCATCAATATTTCTAGCAACTTGGGTTGACATGGGACGATATGCTGTAGCCAATGTCTTTGTAGCAGTGATTGCTAATTTGGATAGTGCATTAGTTTTTTTTTTTCTTATTGAATGTTCTTTAATTATTCGTCTTTACTCAATGCTCTTTTAGCAGTGTTTAATCCAAGCGCAGTTGAAACCATGTTGTATAAATTATGTGAAAAGAGTAGGGAGGTTTTGATGGGCTTCTTTAGCTGATTAAGTAAAGAAAGAAAAAAAGCTTACTTCAAAAATAATAGGTCAGGGTTGAAGCAAAATTTCAGCGACACGGCAAATTAATCAACTGCCGTAGTAAGACGAGCAGTTGAGTGATGACATCTTATTCGGACTTTAAATTTACAAATGGAAAAAAGTGCACCAATACGACTATCATGCAGTAGATCAAAAAAGTCGATTGCATGATACTTTGGCTTATAACAGCTATTACACCTACTTTGCTATGTTTCAGCATAGCATATAAATTCAATACTTATACTTTCTAAATGACAGCAGCAATTGGATAGAGCGATTTGCGACAACGACTATTATATCAATAAATGGCTCATTACTCTATTATTATGTTCTTGAGAAAAGCAGTAAATATTTCAAAGATTACAGTTTATTTTATTTTAAAAGCAAAGTTTATAATTAAAAAAGTATATTGTATAAGTATTGATTCACTCCTAAATTCTCAATATTACTTGCTGGCAGAGTCTGCATTGTCAGGCTTTGCTGCGTCTGCGGGTGCAGCAGGAGCAGTACCAGCGGCGGTATCTGATTCGTCTTTGGATTTACCCAAAGGAAGTGAAGGTAAGCCACCCTTAGTAACATCAGAGGCAGAAGCAAGAGCAGCAGCGAGTTCAGGAGAGATTTCATTAACAGCATCTGGAGAAATAGGTAAATTATCCGGAGAAGGTAAAGGAACGTTGTTCAATGCACCACCTGTAAGATCAGTGGCTGTGCCGGTTAATTTGGTAGATTCAAGGATGTCAGTAGGGCCTCTCTTGCGCATTGCTTGACCATCTTCGACAGAAGGGCCAACATTGGTGGAGGCATCGGGTGTACTGGCAGGACTATCGGTTGAGGCAGGGGATTCGCCTAAAAATCCAGTAAGAGCGTCTACAGGTAAATCTCCGGTAAGACCTGTAACTTCATCAATAGGTAAGTCTCTCTTGCTAGCAGCGCGAGTAGCGGAACGGATGAGACTGGAGATAAGAGGATCGTTTAAAATTTTAAGAGCCTCGGTATCGGCTGGAGATGCTCTCTTGGGTAAAGGACCTTGAATGTCACTAGTAACTTCTGTAGCTCCACCAACTGTATCTTGAACATCATTACCACCAACCAATGGGACATCACCAGGCACATCAATATTAGCGATATCTTTAACAGTACCACCGACATTACCAAGGGCCTCACCAAGACCAGCATCACGTTTGACGTAAATTGGAGATGCCAAGGAGGAACCAAGTAAGCAAGCAACTGCAAAAGTAAGAGTGATGAAAGAGGATCGCATTCTCGAGAAATGTGTTATGAAAATGTTGATTTGAATGAAAAGACAAAAAACAAAAATGAGCCTGTCTTTTTATATGTATTCCAAGTGCCCAGTTTTTCTTATAATGTAAACAAGGAAAAGATTCTCAGCACGCGAAAGATGCATTAGCAAAATCTTAAGGGGAAAAGGAGGAGTAAAGAGAAATGGCTACTAATAAACTGAATGCCACACTCGGTTTTTACAAATCTCTTTACAAAGAGTGCTCTGCTAGCTCAAATGATATAAAGTATATATTATCTTGACTTTAGTAGCTGATTATTATATGATTTTATTCAATAATTAAAGTTTACAAGTATGATGTTTATGATCTTCTTTGAATTATATCATTGCACTCCCTCTCAGTATATCTCCTTTTTTTTTAGTTTAGTTTGTTTAAAGTCTTTGATGCATGTAGGGGAATACTGAGTCTGAATGATAAGGCAGTAAAGACACTTATTATTTAGACTAGGGTATCAATGTATAGATAATGTATAACCAGAGCTCATATTTATGTGATGAAAATACTACCTCTACTACGCTTTTTCGGGCATAATTAGATAAACATAGCAAGTAACTGTTCATGATCTACAAACATTTGCCACAGCTGAGTCTAAACTCTCATTTGTTTTTCGCGGGAGTGATTTACAGTTCCCTTATATTTGCCCCCTGAGAAACAGGTCTTGAAGATGAGGATCAATGTTTGACAAAGCTGCAAGTCTAGTTACGCATATCAGTCTTTCTCTGGGTTTTGACAATCTTTGCCAAGGATACATTGAGAGTAGTGTGTTGTCAGAAGTAAGGGATGTGTGGATAACTAAATACACTGTACAATTGTATACAAACCTAGTAGTCATCCTGCAACTCGTAAGGGCTGATACCTGTTTATGATTGATGCACTCTGTTCAGGAGTAGAATTCTACAACAAATCAGATGATTTAAGGTTACATCCCTTAGGGATAGATTGTACAGAATTTTCTTCCTTCTAGCTCCTTATGACTGTTTATTGATATACAGAAAGCGGTTAAATCATACTCTCTCGTTTGATGGCTCATGCATATTACTGTGAATAGTCCATGTCAATCAAATGTATCATAAGAAAGTAGTATAATATATATCATGGCCAAATGTAAGGATACGATGCTGTACTATAAAAGTTGATCTAACCGCATATCGAATGACATATCATCTACTTTATCCAACAAAAGTAACACTCACACATGTAACTTTCAAAGAAGATCATCTTGTAGTTATGGTTTTTTTTTCTTTAATAAACTAAAAACGTGGTTATTAATTTAGGCTTCCTTAAATTGATTCCAAATCAATAGGAGGTCAATCACATATTTTACAGAATTTTATACATTCAGAAAATTGATAAATATTTGACATCAACTTTTCTTTATTTTCTAAATGACAATTTGGTAAATTGGATATAATAAAGTGAGCGAAAGGTAATCAGGATATCAAACATATCCTTATAACATCTATTTAATATAAAATAAAGGAATGTTATATAAGCACAAGGGGAACTAATAATAATAATAATAATAATAATAATAAATATGATAAAATGACAAGAAGTATAATTAACTATTGTTTAAGATTGCTTATGTGCCAGCCTATCTTGGAATTTGGAAAAACTCTTTTTACAATATAAGAGAGAACGGGCTGACATATCAAAGGGCTTACTCTAGGCCTACATTTTCATGTAAAAAACTCCAATTTGAACTATCTAAGCAGATATACAACTATAATAAAGAAAATTGGGCGTTTGGGAGAGCCAGCACTACATGCTACTGGCGCTTCTTCTTCTAGGCACTGCCTGTGATACCATTTTACAATTTCACACTACCAAAGCCTGCCTAGTGGAATATCTTTTGATTTAAGATACGCATTATCATAATTACACATAAGGATCTAAGTTTTTTGTTGACCAAACTGACAGCATAAAATTAAGTTCTTTTTTCTCTTTCTTCTCGAAAAGAAGCAAACCAAGATGACAACTTTATAAAGTCATGTTTAGCGTGGCGTCATACATTGAATAGTCTTGTTGGAGAATATCATAGGCAACGGGTAGGGATAGCGCACGTAGAATTAGTCTAACTTCTGACGTATTTTCTGGCGCACGTAGTGTTTCCCAAATCAAAATGAACTGCTATCGTTGAAGCAGTTTCAAATTATTCTCAATTTACTCTTGGAAGTTTTGGATATTGATGACTACAAAGTATGGGCCTTTATTCCTATGGTCATTCGAAGGAAATGCAGCTCAGGGTTTGGAATTGAAGTTGTTGCAAACAACAAGATTTATCCTAACAGATTTTGTAAGCAAATACAACCGGCATCTTATCTTTATTCCCAAGGATGAAAGGACAATTTGGTATTTTAAACTACGTCCTTAGATGAAACAAACCCCGGGAAGTATGTTCACATTTAATATCATCATGCAAGTATCTCGACTGCTTTTGAAGATCGATATGAATGGATTACTTTGTCATTTTTAACTATGTTACTTGAAAAACAGGATAAAGTTAGAGATAAATGATCAAAGAACGAAACAGGCTAGTAACGGTTGATGCTGAGAAAACACTGTTTGTAAAGTATTGAGTTATGACGAATAGTGTTGTTTATTTATTTATAAAAGTTTTAATCATGGTCCAACTGGATAATTACGCAGCTTAACCTGTTTAATGAATCAAGATATATAATACTATATATATATATATATATATATGTATTTGACATTTTTCAATAAGCAAAATGTTATTAAAATGACCTTATTATTATGTCCTACAAGTTGTTTGCTCGCTCCCCATTACTGCTTGCAATTTTTGCTTAAAGGAGTACAAAATGCTCATTAAAGTAGACCCTTTGAATTTTTTGTCTGAAATTGAAATTGACTATTTCGAAAAAGAAAGATTCATATGCTGTATATGGCAGATTAAGATTGTGTAATACATATTACCCTATGGGAATAATAATTAAAAAAATATAGAGCCTTTTTATTTTATCTCTTTATCTGTCTCTCTCTTTCTCATTGGGCATTCATTAAAAGTATGCAAATCGAATCCAAAGTGGCAACTGCTTATCCAGAACTTGCAGAAGCAGTTGAACTCTTTGAAGGAAAAGGAAGTCAGTTTGAAAATGTTTTTGAGGATTATCTAAAGATTATTGATGCTGAACCTGACAAGATCACTTGGGAATTCTGTCCTAATGATAAACACGTCAATAGGTACATCATCATGAGACTGCATATAATCTATTGACCTATCATTAGATTCGGTAATTTACATGGTGGACTCATAGCTGCTGTCATTGATGTATGTAGCAGTTTTGCGATCAAGCTGTCTAGTGGCATCAAATGGAGTTTAATTGGTATATCTGTTGACTTGTCAGTATCATATCTAAGAGGAGTACCACCTGGATCACCAATAAAGCTTGTCTGTCAACTTGAAAGAATTGGAAATAGACTTGCTACGATCTATACAAGAGTTTATGACAATGATAATAATCTTTGCTATACTAGCACCCATACCAAATATAGAACTGACCCTAAGCTTTGATTGGTTTTTCCTAATTGGTCAAGAATAAAGTTTTTTTTTTTTTTTGTTTGTTTTCTGCCTCATTCATTCTTTTTTATTCTATACCCACAATGACATCCTTTTATGATGAGGTATTTGTGAAAATTAGCTTCATATATAAACACTGCTCTAATCTAGTATGAAAATAGATTGAAATCGAAGACATGGATTTTAATGAGGACGAAGGAATCTATACATATCCATGTCCTTGTGGAGACAAGTTTGAAATCTCGGTGGTAAGTCATTGTGTATATATATATATAGTTGTGAATACATGTATTCTAATGCATAATATAGGATGATCTAAGGGATGGAGAAGACGTTGCTCGATGTCCTTCTTGTTCTCTAATTATTCGAGTCATTTACGATCCAGACGATTTTGCAGATGAAGAAGACGACGAAACAACGTTCGTAGCAATGCCTGAGGCAGTGTCTGCTTAAACATGTGTAATATAACAACTATTTATTTTTATTTTTTTGGCATTAAACTATTGTATGCTTTTTCTCTCTCTCTTTTTTTTTTAAATATCCTTTTTAGATTCTTTTGCTCGTCGTTGCAATGCTTCGTGCCTATTGATCAATTGACTGTATTCTTCAGATTGCTGTTCAACCTGCTTCTTCAAGTTTTCCATGTCCTTTTCTTGCTTTCTCAATTCATCCACTTCAAGTTTAAGTGCGGCAATCTTATTTTTGTAAGTTGCTTCCATATTCTCTAAACGTTCTTGATCTTGAGTAGTGGACACATGTTCCTCCTTGGCATATTCTAATTCCTCTTCTCTCTTTAACATTTGAACGATCAAACTACTCGTACGTTCGAGGATACTATATAAAGGGATTAGATATATAATAATACGTGTACATTTGACTTACAGAGATAAAAAGAGAGTAAAGCCAGTCAAGTAAAGGTTTCTTTGAGCATAAAACTTTCTTGCCTTCAAACCTACTTCATATCCATAATCATGTTTGTGATTATCTTCTCCTTCTTCAATACGTTGTAAACGGTTAACAGCATCTATATTATCTTGTTAACACCAAGCACAGTAAAAAAGATCAAGGCATATTACCAATAAACAAGACAAAGATAAACCTTGTAAGAATTAAGTATCTTTATTTTTTTTATATTTTTTTCTGACTTACCCAAAGATAATTCTCAACGTGTTCAAAGCTTTGCCAACCTTGTGATTATAAATTAAATATTCATTATATTATAGATGTATATATCTATTTTATACCAAAGGTGAAGTAGAAGCAAACTTGAATAAGGCTCTACGCCAACGAGAGGGAAGAGGTAACTACAATAAAGTTAACAAAGTTGTTGATTGAACAATGACGCATCTCTTACAACAAGAATACAAAAGACAATCATCTATATTCTCATTAGTTCTTCTTTTATCTCTTCTTTTAGTTTATTTTTTTTTACCTCGATAACGAGAATAAAGAATGTTGTGGTATAATAAATGGTCATCTTGCCAAGATAAAACTAAAGTAAAGTAAAGGAAAGAAAAAAGAAAAAGAAAAATGGATGTGTTACTCTCGCGTAATAATTTTTTTTTATAAAAAAGCATGTCTTTGTATACAGGTGTGCGTGTATATATATTTATTAGGTTACATGTCATCATCACTAGCGGCAACAGCATCTCCTTCATCTTCGTCACCACTAACAAGTTCATTTTCTTTTTCTGCTTGAGCTAATAAAGCTGCAAAATCACGATCATCTGTCTCAGATACCAGCTTGGCTTCCTTTTCGACCTTAAATCGAGTCCAACTATATTTCTCTAAGGTTGTCTTTATCTCTTCGATCGCATTTTCAATCGTTTTAAACCCGAGTTCTTTGTCTAAAGAATCTACAGTAACAACATAAAATGGTGCAGCTAAATATGTAATCTTGACAGGCACTTCTTCACTTCCAACCTTTTCACCTGCCTTAAGAGCTTCCTTGATGGCATTAACACCATCAATACCTGTACATCTAATATTCAATTCTATACAATAAACCATGTTTATACCTCATATATATATATACATTATATACTTACGAGCACGGATCTTGACGGGTTGAGGTGTCATTTTATGTTTGATGATGGTCAACAATTCTTTGAGGATATCTTCAGATACATTCATGCCACCAAAAACAGCCTCAGGGTTACTATATGACTCATTAGTGGCACCATCCAAAGAGATATCATTTTTTTAACTTACTGAATAGCCACCTTGAAGGCATCATAAGCATGGCCATACTTTTTATATAATGGCCAACCAATGTTTTCGTACAGAGTTTGAAGAGCAGTATCATGTTTCTGAGCAACGTGACGTAAGATAGAATGAACTTGCTTTGACTTTTTGTATTTCTCTTCACATTTAACAATATCCTCGGGAGTAACACGACGCTTAGACAAGTCGATATAACCTACAGTCTAGATTAATATCAGCTTGTAAATATATCTATATGTTTGTATATACCTTTCTCTTCGTCAACACGAAGAACAACTACTACTTCTTCTCTGCCAACACGAATCAACTTTTGAACGGAACGAATACGTCTTCTTGATAATTCAGAAAGTAAAATCATGCCTTCTCTCTCTCCATATTCAAGCTATATATAATAAGCATCATTAGTTTGATTCCGTAGTGCATCACAATAATAAACAGAATTTACGAGTTTAACATAAGCACCCATGTCTGCAATTTGACGAACGTTCACCATGACAACATCGTCTACCTTGGGGAACTCATTTTCATACATGCGACAGTGAAATTTGTCGTCGGCCATCTTTTTTATAATTCTATTTTAGAAAAAATAAAAATAACAACAGTAGCTGTCTTTACTTATTCTCTCCCTATTCAAAATTTTTTTCTTTTTTTTTTTTTTTTGGAGGCTTTTGTCGGTCATTGAATTTATTAAATGGTTTTTATTCTGAATCTGTATCGCTATAATTGGCAAGCATGGACAATGCACCTCCATTTTCTTGCTTTTGCTTTTTCTTGACAACTACACCAATCGGTTTACTTGGTTCTCTTTTCTTTATCACAGTAGGCTTTATCACAGATGGTTTAAATGAGGGTAAATCCATGGCTACCTTTGTTTGGTTGACAAGAGAGATAGCATCTGGTTCTGCTTCCTTAATCTTTCGTACCTGTGCTCCATCTGCACTCTCAAATACCGCCTTTGCTTCCTTTTCATATTCTTCTTCTTCTTCTTTCATACGTGCACTGATCTCTGCCTGATCCTCATTTGAAAATCGATTAAGCACTTCGTCAACATCAATTCGTTCTGCTCTTGCATTACGTGTTCGAATTTCATCCAGTGCATCCAATATTTCCATTTCACGCTTAGAGTCTAACGTACGGTTCTCCAGTGCTTTCATCGGATCATTCTCTTCTTCTTCATCACCTGATTCCTTCTTATCGTCTTGTTCTCGCCAAGGTTCAAAGTTTCTACTGGCACCATGCTCTGCTACATAATCTGTATTCTTGGGGTCAGTCTTGAAGGTAATCTCTGCAGAACATCGAGGACATCTAATAAGAGTGCATATTAATTATTGTTTCTTTTATTTATCTTTTTTTTTTTCTTTTTTACCTAATGTAAAATCTAAAAATCTTGATACTTAAATAAGTTTCTCCTTCTACTGTTTCTTTTCTTGCATTAAACTTCTTTCCTTTATAAATATATTCTCCACAGCTTTCACATCGCATAGAGAATGGTGACATCAAACGTACTTTATGCTGTAAATCCTTTGGCTTTTTCCTTTATATGTATATGTATGAATTAGTGTATTTTCTTTTTTTTTTTTAATATGCACTCACTGTCTTGGGATCTGTGATGGGTCAAAGTTTGGAGGGAAATATTTATTAAGGACTTTACGTTCAGACATGGTGAATAAAGAATAAAGAAAAAAGAAAAAAAAGAAGCAATGAAGCGCAGTTTGCTTGAATTTGTCTATTGAACTAAAGTTGACCAATAAAAAAACAAGTGAATTTTGACCACTGTGACAGTTAATTCGACTTCTTGAAGAAGCTATTACAGTGTCCATCATTCCAACTATTTTAAACATAAACAAAACCCTTCTTCAGTTGTTTTAAGTCATGAATGATAATTTATTTCAAAGTGTGTACGTGTGTTTTTATAAATCCTAAAGGGATTATTTTTACATTTAATGAATTTTCTACAATCAAAAATAATAGATTTAATCATCAACAGGATATTCAAATGGTTCAAAAGGCGCAGCTTCTTCTTCTTGTGCTCCTGATCTTCCTGATCCATCACCTGAAGGGACTCGAGGCTGAAGTAAATCTTCTTCCTCATCTGGCCTTTTATCAATCAACATAATAATACCTCCAATATTTTCAGACTTGACAGGAACATAACGCGAGACTTCTTTAAATGAGATATGCTTCAATTGAGCAGGCACAACTCGAGCCATGTTTTCAAGAATCTCAAAGTTTTCTTCCTTTTTCTTCTTTTTACGCTCATCTTTCTTTTCACTACTTTCATCCTTCATTTCTTCATCCTTTGGTTGCTCTTCTTTATCAACATCCATCATTTCTCCCTTTTCTTTCTCGATCTTCTTTGCACGGGCTCGTGCTTTGGCCGTTGTTGACAAGACAGCAGTAGCTACTTTTTCAACCACTGTGGCTGATGGTGGTTTTATAGCAGGAGGATAAGCAAATAATGAAGGCTTGGTGTTTGATATGAATTCAAATTTGGGAGTCTCTAAGTTCTTGTTTAGACCAATAATGGCCGTAGGGGTGAATGCTAAACTTAACATATGTGTCAAGGGATACCAGTACCAAAATTGTGTAAATACAGCAGTACCCACAATGGCTGGCATATTAGCATGTCCCGTTCTTGATAAAAGTGACATGGTCACATTTCTTCCTCCAGCATCAATGATACCTTGTGCAAGAACTGCACCAAACTTTGCCATGGGATCTTCATGCTTATCACCAATGACCTTTTCATACATTTTACGTACAGCGGTTACCTTAGGATTCGTGTTTTCCGTTTGTTGAATCAAGATCATAGCTTGAGAAATGTAGGCACCTTGACGGACAAAATCAACAGGATCCTTGGTCATAGGTTCCAAGAGTTCAAGGGCATCCAAGTAGCCAGTACCAGCACATGAGATGCCCAAGGCAAGTGTAGCACCATATCGAACATGTGGGTTGTAACTTTCAGCCAATAGTTGCACAATGCGAGGTACTTGTTTAGGATTTCGTAGCAAAACAAATCCAAGCGAGGTGACAGCTGCACGACGAACATCATCATTCACATCACTAACAGCGACATGAAGCAAACGACGGATGGCTTTATTATTTCCAGTGCCGCTATAGGCCATAGCGATAGTATAAATACCACCATATCGAAGCACAGAATCCTTATCTTCTAATAGCTTATCGATCAAACCATCTGCTTGCTCTTCTTTACCATACATGATAAATGACATACCAATGGCTAAACCACGGATAATCTTCTCATGTTGAGTTTCATGAGCATATTGAAGCATCTCATCAAGTGCTTGTTCACTAGCTGTACCAAGCATCACCAAGCCCATAGCCAAACCGGCAGCCTCACCAGCAACAGCATTATCACCAAACAAAACACTCTTCAAATCTTCATAGATGGACTCGTTGGCTGTAGCCATACCAGCAACAGCGAGACCAAGAGAGGCGCCGTGTTGAATAACTTCATCAGAAGTCTCCTTCAATTCCTTTCTTAGATATTCCAATACATCTGCACCATGGTTGGCATTAATAAGACCCAAAGCATACAAGGATCCACCCTCAGAGTAAGAGCTGTTAGAAGTGACGCCATGTGTAGGTAAATAGGGGGCTAACAAATTCATGGATTCTGCTAATTGACCCTGTTTTATATATGAGTTATTTGTTAATGATAAACGAAATTATTTACCTTGTGGATGACACCAAGAGCAGCAGTAGCACTGAATTTAGACCAGTTGGTTGCTCTTGATAGCCAGTCAAGGTTTTGACGCAAGAATTCGTCACTTGTTGTACCAGCTTGCATGAATGCATTGGCAAATGTCACAGCGGAATGGTAGACAGAATTTCTGGATTCCAATGCATTTTTTGTGTTTTTCAAAATCAAAAGATCCGTGTGATTGTTTCGGTATAAAAATTCAAGGTGAAGTCGAATGGATTCTTGGCCAGAAAGAATAGATTTGATCTTTTGGAAGGGTGAAGCGGTCTTTGGCTAAGATTGTTAAACATGAGTAACCGTTTATATCATATGACGCGTATATTTTACCTCTTCCACTTCCATAGCATCTTCCTTTGGCTCTTCTGCAACGGGTTCATTGGGTAATTCATTAGACACCTTGGACAAGAATTCTTGTGTTGCATTTTCTTCTAAATCAAATGATATTTGGTATGCCATAAGCTATAGAATATATTAGCTTATATCTTTCAAGTCGATTTCTTCTTTTACCTCGTCATTTTTTTCGATCAAGCTCTTCAGCATTTTAGCACAAGAAGTGGTATCATTCAAATGTACCAAACATTGACTGATAGAAATATAATCAGGTTTTTCCAACTTTTTGTACAAATTCACCAATAATCTCAAGACTTCATTACGGAACTCCAAGTTTTGCACAAGCGTCATTGATACGTCCAAAACGTAAGCAAGCAACTGACTAGGATTTCCCTTCAGAATAGTTGATTCAATAATGTCAAGACGTCTTGATTCAAGCGCAATACCAATCGCTTGTTCATATTCTCCATCATCTGCGCAGCGCTGAAACATGCGTTCGACAATAGCTTCTAATCTTGGGTCAACTGGTTCCGTATTTTCTGGTGAAGTTCGTAAATGGATGTATTTATCAATACATTTGGCTATTTGGTTTTATGAGTATTTTCATAAAAGGCGTGTTTGCAGCTACTTACAAATGATAGTTGTAACATACTCAGAAGAATCAGCAACATCAAAGTGTTTACCAGCACCAAGAGCAAATGTAAGAGAATCGTCTAATTCACCAAGATTGTAGTACACCTATAGGTTAAAGTGTCAGCTATCATATTATGATCTTTAGAGACTGAATGTACCTTCGAAGCAACTAGAGCAGCAAGTTCCCTTTCGCTAAATGTTTGATCTTCATACAAGATTTCACTAGAAAGTAAACATCAATACAAGACGCTACGTAGCGACGTGATAGAATAGTTTCTTACATGATGGCAATAGAATCAGAGATTTCAGCCCAAAACTCGTCAACAAGAGAATTTAACTGCTGAAGTGCATAGACTTTAAGTTCTGGTTGTGGCTCTTCAAGTAGAGCAATAATACCATCTATATAAAGCATTTAGTATTATGAATTAAGACAAGTGGTAATACAACTTACTGGCAGATGTAAGAGCCGTCATGTATAAATGATTGAAAGAAAAAGAAAAAGAGTGCAACTAAAAACAAGTCTGCTTTGCCGCGTCTTTTACTTTTTACATATTACGTGTAATCAGTGACGCAACCCTTTCAGATTCTTGTCGGAGTTCGAATATATTGATCTTTTCTCTCTTTTTTAATTTATTTCCCTCAACAGGATATAAATAAAAAAGAAAGCGGGTTCTCTCTCTCTCTTTCATTTTTATTGCAACTCAACATGGCTTCTTCTAGTTTTAGTTACGGCACAAGATCTAAAACAATCGAAGTTCCTCTTCAGCATGAACAAGTACTTGAAGTTGTCTGTAATGATTTACCTGCAAACCCCATCGAATTAACAGACATCTTCCGTCAAGAGTTTGTTGGACTTCCATATTACCGAATGCTTGCGGTAATCATACATTTTTGTTAAATATCCAAAAATATTGACGCGTAAATAGACAGAATATTATGAACAAGATAAAATAGAGCAAAGTATAACTGTCATTCAGGCGGCTTTAACTATGGGTATTTATACGAATAATGATCGTGTAAGGATGCTTACAATCTTGATTAGCAAGCCAATCAGCGCACACTCAACCACGACAGAAGCTTCCATTATTGACTTTAATCGCAACACTTCACCTTCGCCTTGCTAGAAAACAATCAGATGAAAATCAGCGACAAAAACATATAGATGAAGCTACTCAATATGTTAATGAGGCCGATCGTATTCATAATCAATATGAGCCTACATTTATTGTCAAGGGCAATTTGTATATACTTTTACGAAAGGTGGATGAAGCAGCTCGTTCGTTCAACATGATTCTCGAAAAGCGCCCGAACTGCATTCCTGCCTTGCTAGGTCGAGCAAAAATTCAATACCATTTACAACAATATAAAGCAGCTTTAAAGAGTTACCAGGACGCTCTACGATACTCACGAGGCAGGTTTTCAGGAGTAGAGATTCGGTTGGGTATTGCACAGTGTTTTGCACAGCTAAAGATGTATCCTGAAGCTAAAGCTGCATTAAAAAGATGCACCGAAGTGGTAAAAAAAACAAAAAAACTTGCCATTTTCTTTACTAACTTGGGCTATTTTTTCTTTTTTCTTTAGAGTTCAGTACCAAATGCAACTGCGTTGATTATGCTGTCTATATTGGAGTTGAATGAATCAAAAAAGCTAGAAAGTGGTCCCCTGCAACAAGAAGCCAGCTTGCGTCTTGGCCTTCAGCATATGCAGCAAGCACACCAGGCAAATGTCAGTCATCCGGTGACGTTAAACATGATGGCAGATCATTTCTTTTTAACACATAACTTTGAAAAGGTGAGTTCCCAAATGTAGTTGACTGTCAGGATGCCTTATCAATCCACCAATAGACAATAGCGGCTGCTTCTAAAGCAATAGATGCAGCTTCTAATAATATAACAAAGGCTGAATCATCTTATCAAATTGCGAGAACGCATCATCAAATGCAAAATTTTGAAGACGCACATAAATTTTATGCTCAAGCTCTTGAATTGAATCCTGATCATTTGCTAGCACAATTTGGTATGGGTCAGATGCTGTTAAAAAGAGGAGAGCGTAAGCCAGCTATTGAGATATTCGAAAAGATTCTCAAAGCTGAACCTGAATGTGCTGAAGTAATGAAAATACTTGGCTCATTGTATGGACTTGTTGGCGATAAGGAAAAATCAGTTGCATTGTTTGATAAGCTTATGGAGCATACAAATGAAGATCCTCTTTTATGCATGGAGATTGCGGAAATGCACGAAGAAAAAGATGGTGCTTTAGCATTAAAATGTATGTGTCTATTGTCCATGGTTAGTTATGCTACTTACAACGTATGAATAGATTATCAGCAAGCCCTTAAACTCTTGGATGACTTACCCAAAGATGATGAGTTTGCTCAGAAGCGAGTGAAAGAGATTAGACCACAATTGTTGAATAATATCGCTGTTATGCACCATACACTAAACAATTTTGCTGATGCTGAACATTATTACAGTCTCGCCATTCAATCAACCGAAGCAAGTAATGAAGAAGAAAAGAATTTGAAGTTGACAATGAGTTATAATCTGGCAAGGTTATATGAAGAAAAATTGGAAACAGAAAAGGCTACTGCCATATACACAAAATTAATAGAAGATTATCCCACTTATGTCGATGGTATGTATATCTTCTTTAAGATCTTTATTAACACTAATGCTGATTTTGTTTAGCTCATTTACGAATGGGGGCCATCGAACAATCACTTGGCAGATCAACGGAAGCCATTGAATATTATAAAGAAGTATTTGATACTGAACCAATGGATGCAAAGGCATGGATCATGATTGGTCAAGCACAAGCACTTACTACTGAAAAATTATCCAAGCGATCTTTTGAAAAGGTTTTAAGAGACTGCGATAAAGACGATTTATATACACACGTTGCTCTCGGAAACTACCATGCTGCTACTGCTAGAGAATTAAAGTCTGAAAAGGCCAAACAGCAAAGGATCGAGTCATACAAGCTGGCAGTTAATTTTTATTCGCAGGCGTTAAGAAGAGACCCTACTAATGTGTATGCTGCTAATGGTTTGGCTATTACCATTGCTGAAAATGGTCACATTGAGCAAGCAAGGGATTTATTTAACCAAGTTAGAGAATCAAATGTAGGAAACTCCAGTGTATGGGTTAATTTGGCACATATTTTTGTTGAATTGAAGCAATATAGACAGGCTATTGTTATGGTAAGTCATAAGGAATGCACGCAAATAGAGCTGACCGTTTATCCTAGTATGAAAACTGTTCTAGAAAATTTTTCAACAATAAGGATATCAATCTGCTTCTCTGCCTCGCAAGAGCACAATACATACTTGCTAAAGCGGAGAAAGATCATGAAGCAATGCACGAATCATTAAAGAATACTGTGAAAGCACTTAGCCTATGCCCTTCGGATAAGACAACTTTATACAACCTTGCTCTCGTTCAGCAATCATATGCTCAACAGATTGCAGATTTGACTCAAGAGCAGCGTGATTCAAAAAGTATGCGTCGTGCTCTCGAATACCTAGAATTTGGACAGCGTACATTCCGTCAATTGATCAGTGTTGATGAACATACCCTCTATGACAAAAAGATCGTTGAGCAGCGTGAACGATATGGTGAAACGCTGCGAACTCAGTTGGAGAGAAAGCTAGCAGAACAAGTTCAGTTTGAGGAACAAAAAAGAGAAAAGTTGGAGCTTGCAAAAAAGAGGCGAGAGGAAGATATTGCTAAACAGCGTGCGATAGAAGACGAGAAACGTAGACTGGAACAAATTGAAAGAGAAAAAATGGAAGAAGCACGTCGTAAATTGATGGAGAAGGTGCGAGAAGATAACTTGATGATGGCCAGTTTGCAAGTAGATGAGGATGATATTGATGAAGAAAAGAAATCAAATAAGCGAGGTAAAAAGCGAAAGGAAAGGGACGAGGAACAACCTGAAGAAGAAGATGAAAAAGATTCTTTGTTGAGAAAGAAGGATAAAAAGGTAAATACCATTTTGTGTTTTTAGGAAAGTACTAAAGTTCTTTTTATTAGAATTATCGAACAAAACGAATAATTGAAGATTCTGAAGACGAGGATGAATAGCTTGTAAACTAATGATATATACTATTTTTATTTCTTTTTGTGATTTTTACGAATAAAGTGACAACCTTGGAATAATGACCAAAAGAGAAAAAGCAACAAAGAGACTATGGATATAAACAGTACTGTAATGTCAATCTTGTTATATCTTGTTATTTTGCGTAATTTATTATACTACAATATGGTTTATCAACGCCTTTAGTTCACTGTAAGAAGTTCTAAAGGGAGATCTAATAAGTAGTGAATAAACCTATATAAAATGTACAAATCAATATACTATATAAAAGATTTACGGGTTTTCAGATCATCTTATGGATCCGTGGACCAAATGATAACCATTAATACAAAAAGCAGCTATTTCAATTGCCACAGTCGGGAATAATGACGAAGTATCAGAAATTCCCTTGGATATTAAGCCCTTCTGGAAGCAGCAGCAGCAGCAGCAGCAGTAACGTTTTCCTTTCCTGGAAAAATAAAAATACTCGCAAGAGATACTGGGGTGGTGTTAGAACCACAGGTGTTACCGTAAGCGGCGAGCTCTAGAGAAGGAAAGGGGCAGTAGAAAAGTCTCAGAGCTCTTCTCTACAAGAGAGCTAACTCTAGGTTCTTTGTCTAACTGTATAAGCTGTGATTTACCGTAAGGATTGTCATGCTGCTCAATACGATGTAGTCGTTTATGTGTGAACATTTTAATTTATGCGTGGTAGCATCTTTGTCAGTAGTAGGATATTCCAGTAAAAACCTAATGAAAAAAACTTAATAGGAGAAAAAGGATTATATCTACTTGACTTAATAATTAAATGGAAATTCTATTTCGCTTGTCACGAGAGGGAATTTGACATGAGTTGACTGTTTGTGGTAAAGCCTTACGTTTGTTAGAAGAGGTAGTATCCTTTTCAGCATTATGACGACCCCAATACAGTTCAATATGTTTGGTTGAGTCAAAGTGTTCAACTGGTTCCCATGTACCATCAGATGGATCAGGATAGCCTTTCCATTTTACCCTATATTCGTAATTTCCATGTGTACCTCTATGATCAATAACTGCTTGGTGTAACATCTGCAGCAGACTTGTAGACGATATGTGATGTGGGAACATCTCTAGACAGAAGTGTGCCAGTTTTGTCTTTTAATATGTAGCTACCATTTTTAGTAATACCATGAATAAAGCATGGTCCTTCGTAGCGTTCATCAATCTTTTTAGTACGATTGACGTTCTTGATCATAACTTTGCTTCCGATTGGAAATTGTTGTTCAACGATCTTGTGTGTCTTGGAGAACCTTTCATGATCACGTTTCTGTGTTTTTTTTGATTCGTTCAGATAATGTTGGTATTGACTTCTTGCACGAATTTGTACTTTTCATCGATAATCTTGTTTTCAGCTTTCTCCATCCTAAGTGTAGGTGTCACTTTAGTGTAATCCTGAAACTCATTTGGTTGTCTGTAAAGAGTACGGCGTATGGACTTGACTTGTGAAGTCGTGCGTATCTTACGTTAAAACAATATTGAGCGTAATTAAGATATGAGCACCAAGATTCACCTTTTCCACGTAACATTTTGACAATAGTACGTTTAGCTAAACCTACATAAGCTTCGTTAACGGAATTACCCATTGGAGAGTAAGGAAGAGATAATCTCCTGTCAATACCACTCATTTGTAATAGCTGCGAAACGATTTCATTTACGAATTCAGTACCATTGTCACTATTGATGACTTTGGGAAATCCGAACAAAGAGAATACATTGAGTAATTCTTTTGCTATCGTAGTACTATGCTTATCCGGTAAGGCTCTCAAAATAGTGAACCGTGAATAATAGTCAACAAGCACTAACATGAAGTTGTTTCCGTATTCTGAGGTGACATTAAAGGATCCAAGATCCATACACCAGTGATCTAGTGGTTGATAAGGCAAGACTGATTTAGGTGGATGATCCCCTACTTTGGCGATGTTGAATTTGTTGCACTCAAGGCAGTCTGCGAGTATACATTCTATGTCTTTTCGCATATTGGTCCAGTGTATACCATCATGGTGTAACTGATTCTCAATACTCTGTAGCCCGTAATGACCTAATAGATGTGCTTTTAAGATGAGCGTGTCTCTTTCATGAATTGTAGGCGTCATGTACTCAGCAAACTTCAACATTCTAACATTAGCGTTATCGTTGATGTTTGTTTGTGATGATGAGAAGTGATTGGGAATTGCCTTTGTCGTCCGTTAGTAACTTTGAAGTAGCACAGTTACTGTCGTCAGACGCTAAAGCTCTGGAAGAAGAGGAAGAGATTGTATTAGCAGTAAAAGAAGTAGCTTGTTCTTTGCCTCATAAATTTTGGTAGAGCGTGACTTGTTAACAGCGGTGAAAGGAAACTTTTCTTTGGTAAAGCCAACTCTTTTGATTTTCTCTTGTTTTTCTTTTTGATAATCGAACCATCACTAGTAACATCAGCACAACTACCTCCTTCCAGAAGTAACGGTACTTCTTCATCTGGGTAGAGGCGAGAGAGAACGTCTGGTATCAAGTTACTAATGCCAGGCAGATATACGCATGTAAACGTGTATGAGAAGATAGATTCCCACCATCCCAGCATAAGTGCATTGGGAGATTTTTGAGTATTCAAATATATCAAGTTTCTGTGATCAGTGTGGAGTGTGAAGGGAATAAGATCCAGCCATTTATGAAACTTGGAAAAAGAGTAGATCACTGCAAATAATTCACGTTTAGTAACGCTATAATTGCGTTCAGAGGGTGACAACTTTCGAGAAACCATAGCGATGTGTTTGATCTCGTTGTTAATGACTTGGTAGAGAATACCAGCGATACCAGTAGCACTTGCGTCAGTTGCAACGTGAAATCTGTGAGAGAGATCAGGAGCAGAGATAACAAGTACGTTGGCCAAGGCAGTCTGTAAGTTCTTGAATGCTTGTGTATGACGATCAGTCTAGACATCCTTTAAACTCTTGTAGCCACGGAGTTGATCCAAATCGGCTGTAAGCTTGGAGAAGAATGGAATGGATGTTCGAAAGAATGACATGAAGCCGAGATAACTTGCAAGATGACGACCTGTAGTAGGCAAAGGCCAAGTATGAGCATTCAATACTTTACGAGGATCCGGTATGAGATTTCCACTCATCAACGACCAACCGAGGATGTTGACACTCTTTTGTGCAAAGACTATCTTGTCAGGGTTCAAGACGAGGTTTGCTTTAGTTAATCGTCTAATGACTTCAGCTACACAGTCAGTATAATATGAAAGTGGAGGAAATGTAGAGATTATGATATCATCAACGTAAACATTGACGTGAAGGAGATCCTCGAATAGAGTGGTCAAACATCGCTGTACGACAGATCCGACATGAGTAATGCCAAAGCACGCCTTGCGATGGATATGCTGGATACCTGTAAAAGGTGAAGTGAACGCTAATTTAGCACGATCAGGTTCATTAATGGCAAACGATGTAAGGCATGCATGGATGTCTAAAATCATATGAATGGGCGCATTATCAATACTTTGATGGATTAAGGAGATAAGTGGAAGTTGTTGTCGATCATTAACAAGAAGTTGTTGATTCAGCAGACGAACATCACACCCGATTCTAGGTTTCTTCATAGAATAATTACCTTGAGAATCTTCCTTCTTAACAACAAGTAAAGGACTATTGTAAGCAGTATGGGATGGAGCTTTTTCAATGACACCTTCGGTTAGCCACACACCAATCTGCTGTTGGACAACTTCACGATATGCTTCCGGTAAAGGGTATTGACGACGATAAGCAACCGTTCCAGGCTTAGTCTTAAGATGTATGACAGAACCAGACAAGTTACAGTTAGTATTCTTCATATTGATCTTTGAATTAGTCTTGAGTAGCTTGTTAATCATCTCCATCATAGGCTTGCGTTCATCAATGGTACCATATGGATCATCATTTGATTTGACACTGTCAGGATTAATAGGATCAGGTTTTCTAGGACCAGTGTGATCAAAGTGAGAACTGACTGTTATGTAATGGTTTATAAGACACAAGACAAAGACAAAGGAAGTACTCTTTGAGACTAATCTTTATTCTGGGATAAAGACAGAAGGAACATACAATTAAATTAAGGATCTACTATTTATAGTTGCTATCAAATGGCTGGTAAGCCACTATACTGAGCGTGGATTATAATTACTGAGGATATGATTGACTAACGGTCCCTGAATTCATAAAGAAAACTTTTTAATTCGTTCCTGACACTGATCTTATTGTTCATTTCCTGATCTGGGTTACGATACTGCTTTTACCATAGGAGGATTATCTTTTAAAGAAGTGTATCCTTTCATATAAAGAAGTAATGATTTACTTACAAAGGAGAGATTCTATTTAATTTGGCTTATTACTAAAAATGTGTACATGTAATCTTATAATATATGAATTCACTCTATTCATACTGATTCCAGTCGTTTATCTCAATGTCAGTCATAAGCAGACATTGTTCTACGACAATTCTTATTGTAAAGACTACGCATCGGAATAATGCTTATAAATCACGATATATTCCTTATTGACTACGCACAGACTCTGTCTTTACCTATTTAGGAAATTATAATCTTCATTCTATAACAGTAAGTTCTTGCATGACTTGAAAAAGAAGAACATCTTTGGCCAATACAAGGTATTAATTCGTACCATTGAGTACCAAAAACGAGGTTTGTCTCACATTCATCTCTTATTGTTCTTAGATCCTGAAGATAATTTTCACGATGCTGATAAAGTTGATGAGGTTATCTGCGCAGAAACCCCGGATAAGGCCAAGGATAACGAGCTGTTTGAAATTGTAACCTCCTGCATGCTTCATGGTCCATGTGGTGAAATTAATCCTAGCAGTCCATGTATGGTACAGGGTGCACAAGGGCTAATGGTTTGCTCGAAGCGGTTTCCAAAACCATTTCAGGATGAGACTACCTTCCCTGAGAATGGCTATCCTCTCTATCGTCGTAGGCGAATTGCAGCAGAGGACCAAAATAATTTCTTTTACTCTGTCAGACCACGTGGAAGAGTAGGTGCTGAATTTGTCATGGATAACCCTTGGGTTATTCCATACAATCCATACTTGACAAAAAAATACAAAGCACATATAAATGTTGAAGTCTGTACTGGTGTCGAAGCTGTTGTGAAGGAACATTCTTCTATAAACATTGACTATAATAATGATTGAATAAACTAAAGTATAGCAGTGTATAAA
>JAMYHX010000809.1:0-11669 GCA_025529335.1 Rhizopus sp. PT2906 | reverse complement strand
TTATTCTAGACTAAACTGGATGATCTATAATAAGCCCAGAATATTCTGCTGACATCTGCGTGCTCGAATAGACCCTTTATCTGAAGCTGCAAAAGGTTGCTTGTTGTTTGGCGCCAAATGCCTTCTTTTACAATGAATTCAATGATTAGAAATAATGACACGGAATATGGACATAAGCTCCTACCTTTGTCTTTTTTTTCTTTTTCTCTTTTATTTTGTTTATAAAGTCTTTAGCTTGTATTACTTTTAACCTTCGTTATACATTCTGAAACATTTGCATTATATTTTGGCGGGCCCCAAGCGACAGCATAGCCATGCAAACGTACAATATCTCAAGAAAAGGGTCTTCGGCTAATAACATTTTGACATGGCATTGTAGTTACCTCATATGAGAAAAAAAAAATAACTGCCATTGCTAAATGCTGTTCACTTAATAATTTGGATGTATTAACTGATATTACGTCAAGTATATGCAAATGATCTTACAAAGGCGATATGCTTCTAGACTTGAGTCTGTAGCACTATCCCTAATTTTGATGACGGCAAGTTACATTGAAAGGAGCAGTAGGTAAATGAGAATCCAAAGTGCTATTAAACTTGATAGTGCAACATTTATTCATAACAATAAAGGCTTTTTATTTGGTAAAATGAGTCTTTTCATAACAATAAACTGTTGAAAAGTTCAGCTATTTTCTTTGACAGCCAGTTCTTGCAACAAGCTCTTTAGGACAAGTGACTTGCTTATAGGTCAAGGTTGGATTGTTTGCATTTTGGAACCAACCATATCTAAACCTGCAACCAGGCTGAAGTACAGAAGGTAATTGTGAGCACTGAGAAACATCGGTAGTACCGCCATATCTTCTTCCCCAGCCATCAGGTGGAGCATTCCACTGAGATGTACATGCATTGAATTCGCCAACGCCTCCACCGGGCATCTGTAAATCGAAATGAGCGCTTTCACTCATGGGATAGGAGCCAGTGTTGGTCACTTGAACAATCATCTTTTTACCAGCAATCGGAGTGTTTGTAAAAGTAAGCTCAAAGCAGGCACAGCATAGATCAGATTCTTTTTTACCACGGATGACGGTTGCAGAGAAACCATAGGCAAGCTTATCATTAATAACCCAAGGCTGATTGTTGTTGCACATGTAGCTGGTACCGCCGTTACAAGCGCTTAAAACGTTATTGCCCATAAGAGTCACGCCGTTTTTGGCACAAGAGTTTACAGGAGCAGTGACAGAACCTCTTCCAGGCCAACTGCAGGAAGCCTTACAGCAATCCCAATATTGGGTTGAAGCTGCGTTCGTACCAGAAATTCCTCCAGGAATGACAGAATAGCCGCTGCTTTTATTTGAGCCTGTAGTATGCTTAGGTTTTTGACTGGCGGCTGTGGTATGCTTGGGCTTTGTAGTGGCTCTTGTAGGCTTCTTTCCATTGTTATTGCTGTTACTTGAACCAGAACCAGGAAGGCACTGAGAATACCATGGATTACCAGGCGAGCTGACACAATGAGATCCGGCTTCACAGCATGTAGGACCTTTCCAGTCCTTACCGCCACATTGACCATACATTTTGCTACACTCAGCAGCGACTAATTCAGTGCTTACAGCAAGAGCTAAAATGGCAGAGGAGGCAATAGCGAATAGCTTCATTGCAAAAAAAAGAAACAAGTGGTTGATCCCATATTTAAAAGAAGTAGATCAACTATTTATACACTTGGAGTCTATATTATTTCATAATCAGATCAAAGTAAATTTTATGCGATATTACCTCGGGATAGACACTCATAGTCAAAAGGTATGGCAATAATAAATGGTGATGTGTAGTACATTAGAGTATTACTACTTAAGAAGTTGTAAACGCTTTTAGTACAGGCTAGAAGTAATGTATAATGTTATCGTTAGCAATAACTTTGTATCTCAGTAATAACTTCTTTCAAAATCAAGCTATCAACTACCTCAACATCGAATATATATAATACTGCGTAATAGGTTTAACCAAAGATTAGCGGATTGTACAACTGACAATTGATATTAGTAAATTATGTGCTACTTGTTTTAATTTTTATTAATTTTGAGCATGTAACAGACCAACGTTTGAGCAAACCATATACTTGTTTGTAATGATAAACATATATTCAAGGAAGAAGACTATGTTTCAAGTGTCAACATTTAAGTACTACAGTAGACTCTCGATTACAGAACACCTACAGGAAGCACGAATGGCATTCCGTAATAAAGCTTACATATCGACAATCCAGGTGAATGTCACAGGAAGTTTAAAGCGGTGGCTATAAAGTCCTTCGAAAATGGCATTCCAATATCGCGAATATTCCGAATTGCTGTATTTCGTAATCGAGAGTACACTGTATATGGTTTTTAAATGCTAGAAATGATATATGGAATGATTTGACTCTTACACGTCTTCTTTTTCTTTTGAAACGAGTTCCTAGCCATGGAATAAATATAGTTACCTTAGACAGCGCTTGAAAGAGTAATTACCCTAGGGAATATCTGCATTTGACTTCAGATCAACTTCTAAATCTTGCAGACAACAACAAAACTAAGCAGGTCCACTACCGCATCTTTCAGAAACGGTACTTTATCATCAGAATGGATGATATTAACTACTATAAACTTTCAAAAATAGACATGAAAAAGTGTTATATTTGCAAATGATCTTGGATATATTTGTTCAGCTTTCGATGTCAAAGAAAAGAAAAAGTCGATAAACCGGATCAAGGTCTTAAGATGCTTCAATTGAACCATATTCAGCAAAGATATTTAGGAAAAGGCGTCTAGCATAAAAGTCCCACTATGGTTCAATAATAGCAGTAATAAAAGCGCCAGTTTCACTCCAAAAACCAAATTTACTAAAAATGAGCACAAGGCAATGATAAGGTCACTCAACGAAATATATTGTAATCTGTAGTATATACGATCATGTTCTCATAAATATCCTTAAAGGGCTTGGCACATATTATACCTCCTAAGCTTGATGATTGCTTCAATAGAGAATCAATTCAATAAAATGAGCATTATACGTTTTACACATTGTCATTTTATAAAGAGAAAAAAAGCAGAGGATGACGAAGTTTATTTCAGCATATGCAAAAAAATAAATGAAGGGTCTATTCGAGCACGCAGATGTCAGCAGAATATTCTGGGCTTATTATAGATCATCCAGTTTAGTCTAGAATAAATCACTTGGCATTCAAGGATATACCCTTGCTGTTCCCTCTTTTGTTATCCTTAAAGATGGCACAGTCATTTACCTTGATTAACTACTCCAGGCAAGTAAGATCGCATAATATTTATAGTCTGCCTTTCATAGAGTGACATCGTCCTTAGCGCACTTACTATTCTTCGTGAGCTGTTACAAATGTTTATGTTTGTTGTATACTTTGGCTCTCTTTAAGGTTATGGTATCCATGTAATACACTCCCATGCGGATGAGTTACGCTATGCTTCATGATTATATGCATGGCCAAGATGAAAGCCCTTGATTGATCGCTCTAAGCAAGTTTCAGATAAATACGCCGATGCTTTTTCGAATATAAATAAGGATTGTGATCTATTCTCATCAGCTTTCTTTATTCCATCATACACAAGTTGAAAAACATGAAGGTTATCTCTGCTGTTCTCTTTGCTCTTGGCTCTCTTATGGTCAAATCCACTGTTGAAGGCTATCGCTTAATGGACTACTACTCATCTCGTAACTGCCACTCTGACTTAACGGTTGGTGAGCCTCCAATCTGCTTGCGCATGTGTGGCCCCGAAGATATCAAATGTCACAAAGGCTGGGAGCGAAAACAATTTGGCCACTGCTGGACTTGTTGTTTAAAGGAGGATGACAACGATGACGACGATTATGTTTTATTGAAGTGAAATGTACATATTACTCTTTAGCATTAAAGTACAATTCTTTCTTTCCGAAACGATGCGTGGTTGTCTTTTTATATTTTATAGTCTGGCAGTAGTAAATGTCATAAGCCAAGAAAATGTCAAAAAGTATATGTACCAAGCTTTTACTTGGTTTTCTTTTCTGCACTTGAAGCATATGCTACAGTATGAGTTGATAGAAACTCTTCAGTTTTTGCTAATGTATAGAGTGTTACATAAACTTTAATGGAAGCAAAACGTTTGAATTATAAGTATTTATTTATCGAGCAAAGAATAATTCAGATAGATTAGCAGCCACATGCGTTTACATCAACAGTAATCTTAAAGGGGCCTTGGATAGACCATCCACCACGAGTATCTCTGTTATCACCAGCACATCTTTGAACTATTTCGTTACAGGCAAAGTTGATGTCGCTCCCATGAACAGTCTCGTATGTCCTTCCAAAATCATTTGCCACTTTAACACTGACTACAGCTCTTCTTCCGCTTCCAGTGCTAAAAGGACCATAGGTTCTTTGTGCGGCGTAGTTCCTGCCGACCAACTGGTTTGAAAGATCGACAGTAGCTTGACTACAGGAACTCAATACGTCACGAATATAGCCCCAGTGACCACTGGAGAAGCAATCGTGAGGCGATCGTTTAGCTAAAGGCGCGCTACTTGTTTTTGTAGGTTGAGCTTGTACCAAAAGAGGAGTTAATACCAAAAGACTGAAGATGTAATTCGCAGAAACCATCGCAGATATAATTCGTGATTTTCTTGAGAAAAAGATTTGAATTGGACATTATATGCACACGTATTTATACAATCTTCGTCTTGACATGATCGCCTATCATAAACTGAGGTATGATATGTAACGGTACACTGGATCGCACGTCTTCATCTGAAATGTCACACAGGTGCAAGCCATTACTGCGCTGATGTCTGATTTGGTAAAACACATATGGCAGCTTACAGGATCAATTCCAGAGTCTTATCTTTCCTTGGTTGAGTTGTTTTGTTTGATAAAAACAATGTTTCTATATCAAGCACCATTTGTTGTAAAAAGCATTATGTATACTCTAGGAGCGTATGAAAGAGCACAAAATATGCAGAAGCTTTAGGTAGTACAGAACTGACTGGTTAACATATTGCTGATAGAATTGAAGCAAAAGAATGCGAGTACAAGACCATGAAGTCCTTTTATATAAATATAGATGTACTGTGAATAAGTTAAAGTATATATGGTCTAGAAGTATACTCCCATTATGTCTATAGTACGGTAGAATAGTGCCTATCTTTACCTTTTTGGGATTGCAAAGCATAATAACTCGCTGGCATTAATCTGTACATCATCAATGAGGTGTATTTCTGTTTATAAACTCCTGTACTTGCGCAGTTTGTTCATTGCTCAATGATATAGTTCAACTGCGCTTTGTGTACATTGTTATGCTTTAAGCAGTAAAGGTCGGTTTGTACCGAAAACTATGGTCACTTGCTTTTGGCTACGAGCTTTTTATGATACGAGCTATTTTTCTGGGAAACAGGGTTTGATTTTGTTTGTTGTCATCAACTAAATACACCTTTCGTTATGGATCTACAGTCGGGTCAAGGAAGGTGGTCTAACATTGTGCAAGGTATCAAATGAGTATTACACGCAAGAGAATTGATAGACGTACCAAATAAGTATGGTCAATGTTACATGCGTTAGAAAACACAGAACGACCAACTTTTCTACAAAGATGGGCAGAGTCGTTCGCTGATAAGCGTGTTTATCTTCAGCGTGTGGATTATGTCATTATTAGAAAACACACAAGTCTTCAATTTATTGATGGTTATATTGTTAACCATATATTTTATCGAATCAGCACAGCAACAAACTTATTACTATACACGATGATAAGCCAAAACGCTGATAGTTGTTTAATGCGGTTTATACTGACCAATGCAAGATTAGGTTTCTCCAATTTGATGTTCAAAGAAACTTCGAATGTAGAAATGAGTGTTACAGTACGACAAGGAACCCGATGTTATTTTAAAAAGCATGAAAAGGAACTATATTATTCATGTTCTCAACAAACAGTATAAGAAAGCCAATTTGGAAGAGAATTTTTCTACTCTAGAAAAATTGATGGATAAACTTTTGCATATACCTGAGGGCTTTACTGTATCTGAACAACGTCTTTCTGTTTATGAACAGCAAATACAATTCATCATTTAAAAAGACTCATTTACAAGCTATAGACACATGAGTATCGAGACAAGAGTCCAAGAGTGCCTTGACTGGGCTCGCATATGGGATGCTCACTTCTAAACAAGCTGTGTCGTTCTAATGAATGCGCCTTTCATATTAACATTAGATATCACTATGACTATGGGCCGAAGAAAGAATAGGAATACTCTCTTTAGGATTGGCATAAAGATATGGTAGGATGCAAAAGTACGCTGATATCTACGAACCTCAATTGACGCGTTTACTGCCATAACTGCAATATAAGCATAGTGATAAATTTACTACTGCTCCTTATTCCTTTTTTAAGTAAGAATAAATGCCACAGGACAACCATTTATATGCCTTTTCATATGGAGTAAAATGAATGTAAGAGCGTCTCCAATATATGCTACGCTCAATTACAAATACCAATCTCTGTATGCAAAAGTTCAAAAATATGTGACAGTGAGGTTTCAATCTTTTGTTGCAGCAATGACTCGGAACAAGCAAGTTGGGAGGTTTGGTCTCTTCTGGAGTGAAGAATTATAGAAAATTGTGTTTATCATTGAAAAGGGGGTTTCCGTATTAATACGAATATACCTCAACTGGTCAACATACAGTAGGAGAGTGTACTCATCAAGCTCAGCTCGCCCCCATTGTAGAATGCTCGGACAGCAACTCCCAATAGTGCCAGTTATCCAAGTCTATATTGTAGAACACCTGCTCTTCTCAATCCCAATCGCCTGATAAAAATATCTTTAGTTTGTGAGTAATTCCTCTGGATGTTGCTCCGGCCCTAACACCAAGGTTTCTTTCCTTTACTAGATTTTGCTCTGTGTTGATACCATTCTTTTGGCTACAAATGCTTGGACAAAGTAAACATGCTGCACTGGACTGAGTCTTGGATGGCTATGAGAACTCTAGCTTAAACCCTTTTGTCCCTGACATCGGACAGACATGCAAAAGCCAATGTTATTCGCTGTTTACAAATATCTTAAATATCCAAAGGCTTTCACACACATTTTTCATTATATCGACTCGTCGATCACGTTTTCTTTTCTAACATCTCAACTTGATTAGTCTATTATATGCACAGTTCTTTATGAACTCGAATATATAATGACATGGTTTCCCATTTGATACCTACATTGTGGGTAGCAGCTTATTAAGTGCTATCCTCCATGCATCTAAACTAAAATTTATTTTGATTTTGCCTTTACTTGTCTATTTATTACCATGGCTAACTTTATTATTTTGATTGGATGAAGAAATGCTTTTTTAGCTATCATGCGCCCCATGTCGGCCCTTAAATTATTTTACAAATAAAGATATTTGTTTAACCCCAAAACTACCACAAAAACCAAGAAAATAAAGTAAACTCGGTGAAAGTAAGGTAGAACATGGATATTTTGTGTCAGTAATACTAAAGAGACTTTATTCTACTACTTTTTATTATTTACAATATGAAATGAGAATGTATATTATACAGATTATTTTGGCTGAATAGAAATGGGAGTCATGTTGGAAGGATTGATGATGGGTATCACTCTTTTTGAGTTATTAATGGTAGGAGAAGTACGAGGAGAAGTTCGAGGAGAAGGTGTTAGTCGTTGATAGATACGATCTCGATCATCCAAAGTAGTGTACTCGAGTATAGGACAGAATTCATCATCATCATAAAAGTTACGAGCCAGTTCATGTTGTACTTCTATTTGCCCTAGTCTCACTAAGGGGGAGGGAGAACACTTAGTATCCTTATATGTATATACTATCTATTTCTCTTACCTGCATCATAGTAATAGCTATTATTAAACGATGTATGATAAACAGGACTCATATTAAAGTGTATAAAAATGAAAGAGAAAAAAAAAATAAAGAAGGATCGAGCATTTATTTATTTGTACTCAAATTAAAGTTTAGTAGCATTACTTTAAATAGAATAGGATGCCACACAGACAAACACCAACCAATTTTTAATTCATCTCGCTCCAATCATTGTTTGCTTCTTATTCAGGTTCCGACGTACAACACATGAAAGGATATCTCTCTCTCTCTCTCTCTCTCTCTCTAAAACTGCCTCTTTGACAACGATTGTTTACTCTTTATGACAACCTAACTACTCATGATTTTCGCTCCATCAAACAGGACCATTTAAAACAGCAAGATTTACGATAACGAATGCATGGTTATGAATCAAAACTTCCCCTCATTTGTCGTTCCATACTACCCATTGATCCAGTTTATGAATATCCATGCCATACCAAGAACGTAGTCGCTGTATTCAATGGCGTCTTGACTGGCTGTCTAGAGATTGACCCCAGTGTCTCTCTAGTATGCTCACTCGGCCGCGTGCTATCTAATGCTCCCGTAGGCATCACAGGTTGTGCCTTTCACTATCGATCTGAAATCCTTTGTCGTTTTTACTTAACAAGCTTCCCTGTGAATCCTCGAATTTCTGCAAGATGTGCTGACCCTTGATCGATCATTTGTTTCATTCTTTCCGAGTTAAATCAGCTTCAAACACGACTGTCTTCCCCAAGGAAGCCACTTCCCCTGAGTAGGCGTTTCCTTCAGTCTTCACCAGACGGGAAGAAGCAATGATATTATTTTTTTTATCTTTAGTGTACACTACGCACACAAGAAATCCTACGAAAAGGCTAGGCATTTTCATTCTATTTATGAGTATTCCTTTTACGGATACTCATTATGCGAGGAGTTTTATTTCTGTCAAAGAAAGTCATTGCAGGCATCAGGGGAGAATGGATCGGAAATGTCATATGTTTCTGTTTATACATTTTTACTCAATCTTCTGAAAGCATAGGGAAGCGTAGATTGCTCTGATCAGAAACATTGGCTTACGGTTCAACTTTTAATCATCTCTGTCGCTTATTTATAATTTTAAAAAGTGCCCGAGTATAGCTTGATGAGCAACTTGATTAAGTCTTCTTCGCCTAATAATGTATTTTAATTAATAAACAGCGTATAGTCCCTTATCAAAAGATCAAACAAGATCAAAATACTAGAAAAACTGGTCAAGATAAAAGACCGTGGGCAAGTTGAGATTTAAAAAACAGCCAATTGGCACCGAAAGGTAAAGTATAATCCAATGAGCAAGAAATACTCACTGGGAAGAAAGCAGTCCTATGATAATTAAAAACATCATAAACAGTTTTCCCTCTCTTTCTCTCTCTCTCTTTTTTTGTTACTGTTGCTTTATAGAAATCATTATAGACACACAGCATTAGAGAGATGAATACACCAAGAAAGTTCCGTATTCGTTCACCTTGCTCTACTGCCAACATTGGGCCTGGGTTCGATGTCTTGGGTATCTCTCTTTCCCTTTATTTGACCATGGATGTTGAGATATTGAAGGAAGCTGACAAAGATTTTGAAATGACCTATAGTGGAGAAGGATCTAAGGATGTTCCACTTACTCCAGAGCAAAACTTGATCACCAAAACCGCTCTCTACGTCCTCTCTGCAAATGGTATTTCTCAGTTACCTAAACCTCTCAAGATCCACGTCGACAATCCTATTCCTCTCGGTCGTGGATTGGGTTCATCCGGTGCAGCTGTTGTCGGCGGTGTCTTGCTTGGTAATGCCTTGGGCCAATTGGGATTATCAAGAGATCGATTACTGGATTACTGTTTGATGATCGAGCGTCATCCAGATAATGTGGCTGCTGCCTTGATGGGTGGATTTGTCGCTTCTTATCTGAGAGAGTTGGATCCTAGCGCTATGCAAGGTGTACCTGCCTCCGAGTCACTACTCGACATTGCCCTTTCACAACAGGTACCTCAGCCTCCTGTGGGTATTGGACATTATGTCAGACTGAACTGGGCCAAAGAAATCAAGTGTATTGCTATTGTGCCCCAGTTCGAGGTAGCTACAGCTAAAGCAAGAGCCGTACTTCCTTCGCACTATGAGAGAAAAGATGTGGTAAGGTCAAAGAATGTTGAATGAACTCAAGAAGAATTGAATGAAAGTATGTAGGTTTTCAATTTCCAACGATTGGCTGTGTTGACTACTGCCTTGGGACAATCACCACCCGATGCTGATTTGATTTATAATGCAATGCAAGATAAAATTCATCAACCCTACCGAAAGACTCTTGTAAGTTAAAAAAAAAAAAAAAGAAGAAGAAAGATATTGACCTGTTATAGATTCCCGGACTTCCTGAAGTTTTGTCTTGTATCACACCAGAAAAGCATGATGGTCTATTGGGTATTTGTCTTTCCGGAGCTGGACCCACCATTCTTGCCTTAGCCACCAAAAACTTTGATGATATTGCAAAGGCAGCGATTGACGTATTCAAAAAGCATGGAGATTTCGAATGTATTTATAAAGTTTTAGATGTTGTTACTGATGGTTCTACATGTTTGGATATTGAATCATAAAAGAGAAAATAAACTCGCCCTGGTAGAAAATGAATTCACCTGAAGGCACATCAAATGTCCGTCTTTGTTTTATTTCTTCTTCACAGTTACACTATAAATCATATTCAATTCTTGTTTTAAAATGGAAAAAGGTTCTGTCGTTGACGGGTATGATCGATCTGAACCAATAGACTGTATTGTTTATATCGTCAAATATATTTCATATACAAGCCAAACTCATTTTTTTTTACTTGATATTAGCATAATGTCTCGTATTAAGCTCATAACAACAGTCATATTAATATAATTCATTGGATGTAGTTAGTTGCATATAAAGATCAATTTTTTTTTTGTCAAGAATCTTTTTCTTTTTTCTTTTCATAAAAAGACTTATTCCATCTTGTCATATTCTTGTATAGAAGTAAAACAACTATTCATCGATAGTATCGTACCAAGAACTGTTTTGTGATCGCAAAACACGCGTTGAGCTCCTTCTCTGAAACCTCCATGGAGTCCCTGCTCGCACTGGCACAGTTCTTTATTGAGCAATAACCTACCCTGTTTGAACACACTTGTGCTGCGAACGCAACTATCCAAATGCTGTACGGGTTGGCCAAGGACCATGTTCTCCAGGGCAAGGAACATCACCACAAGTTTGCTGACGCAATGAATGTGATTTGTGGTACACATACAAGCAGCAGGGACAAGCCCCTGTCCTAGTCTTAAAGTTGTAAAGGTAAACACAGGAAATGAAAAGTTAAGAAGGTGTCATTTAAATGTTTTGGATAGCAGATATTATAGTAAAGCTTAAAAATGGCATTGCAAGATGAAAAAATAAGGTTCATCTTTGTAATTGATCTTGCAAAAATAATACCAAGACATCATGTTTATGTAAACCAATTGAAAAATGATTGGATATTGTAAGAAATCAAAGATACTAAGTAATAATCGAGTAGCTCTATTACAAAGAATGGTCAATATTTTTATACACATCCAAAGACGCCCCTTCAGGTGAATTGATTTTCCACCAGGGCGAGTTTATTTTTCGTACAACATGAATTTTGTTCTCACCATTGGACGAATTTACTTTCTAGAAACAGTGTATTTTTATCTCAATGTTCTTTTAAAAGTACGTTTAAACGGATTTTTATTTATAAATAATTAAAACCTCTAATGGGCGCACGATCGTAATATTACATCTT
>JAMYHX010000808.1:0-11679 GCA_025529335.1 Rhizopus sp. PT2906 | reverse complement strand
CAATAAGAACTGAGTGAGTAGCCTACGCCAAAAGTTGAAAATGCAAAACATGTTGCCAGTTTTTTGAGTCACTGTATGCCAATCGAGAATCAAGGATTAGAAGTTGGAAGCACTATCAAAGGATATGATCGTAGAGGAGGCAAATGGCTACAAAAAAAAAACATGAACGCCATGGAACCACCATCATCACCGATGAGCACATGACCTCCCAACTCTGTATTTACTGTTACCATCCTCTTGCGCATCCAGTTTTGGGTACATCACGTTACTTAAACCCAGATTGCTCAGCTTTCAAGTGCGGAAGAGCTATCCGCAACAGAGACGTGATATCAGCCGCAGCAATTGGAATTTCGGCCATGACAAATATAGTACTCACGAAGGACCTTCCTCCCTTTTGTCTGAAGCCCGGCTTACAACTTTAAAAACAAAATACATATATACTTTTGCCCCGTTCATCTGAAAAACATACGTTTCTATGAATTGATGGTGCAACAAGCTGGCTTCATAGCGCAGGCTATTTGAATACCATCGGGTAAGAAGAAATCATTTTACGTATGATTCAGTTTTATACTAACGAATTTTTCCTTTTTTGGGATTTTAATATTTACCCTCTCAGTATTATATAATCATGCACAAAAGAAGAAGATCTTCTTCCTGTCAGTACAGTATATGATGCGAGTTTAGTGAGCATGATAAAGAAAAAATAAAAAGAAAGGTTACAAAAGCAAAAAAGACAAGCTAAATGAACAGCTAAAGAGCAGCTGTTTTAAAAAAGAACAAAAGAATCCTCTTGATCCTATCCGAAGTACACATCTTTCAACAAGAACTATCAGAATGAGTAGTTAGTGTTCACACGGAGAGTAATGAATCTAGGCATTAGTGTTATAAAATGACGAGCATTTTAATTGTTGGACAACAGAAATAAAGAGCAAGTCATGTATCCTGAAAAACCAAGCTGTAGGCAAAGAAGGTTTTAGAAAGCGGAGAGGAAGAGAGACATTCAATATGACACAAAGCAAATATTCCGAGTGTTGTTTGTATAGTCACACGTGTGTTCCGGCCGTAATACAGATCAGATTATTAGACACAAAGATACTTTGTACATATGACTTGACGAAAGTGTGTAATGGCAACAAACAGATATAATGTGTATAAGCATAGAGTACCTTAAGGGAATCGGGTAAAGAAGTCTTTGTCAGGGGATCTTCGGTCTGAAAGCGATCTCCGATAGAAAGTACAGAAGACCCTCGATTACGTTAAACCTTAATGGTAATAAGCTAGAGGGAAAGGGTAGAGGAGAGGGCTGGCCACTTTAGCGAAGGCGAAATTTCGGCGACAGATGTAATTGGACAGTAATAAAGTAGTGCATTATCTTTGTGGGACAAAGATATAATAAGATCTTCAGTTTAAAATAAGACACTGATTTTGTAACGGTAACATGAGATAAAAATGTGAATAAATTATTGCATCTTCCCATGGATGTGATCTTCTTTCATTCATCTGAATAAATACTTCAAGGCGTACGATACACAAGCACGCTTTTAATTAATTTTGAAAGGTAATCATTTATAAATTCACATTACTATAAAGGAAAAACAGAAAATATATGATCTTCTTGTCGCTATGGCTACATCATAGCGATCATCTATATCAGCAAGATTTTAATTGATTACTATAGCAACGACTGTGCTTAAACTTTATGTGTGTGTGTGTTTCTTTAAGTCAAGGTACAAATATTCTTTAGTCTCATTTTCTGTACTACAAGTTTAAATTCATACAAATATAGAATAAGTGATACGCATATCTTAGTTTCTAATATAAAATTCCATTGTTTGTTAATGTTTCATTTTGAAACAAACTTAAATTTATGCAGTAAAATGATCAAAGCGCAGAATAGCTATATTATCTCCCTGTCTTTTCTTTTACTCTTTTCTACCACACTTTTGCCTCGGAAGTTGAAATATACAGCAATAATTAACGTAACACTGCCGTGAAAATTTAAAAAGGCGGAGAAAATATAATTAATTTGTTTGGCTGTCAACCCGATTTCTTGGGTTCACTGACAATGATTTTAAAATTCACTTTTTCTTTCGCTTTTTATTTCATTTTTATCTTTTAGTAAATGGATTCAAAGACACTAAAACGAGTGTGCGTAGATGGGATATGCCACTGTGATTGGAGGCTTACTCTACAAGACTGCGTAGAGAGCAAAGCCATGACGATCGTTCATGGCATAAATGTTGGTATCTCGGGCATAACAGTGATATTGGGTATATAAAGCCATATATGTAAATCATTATAGTTTACTAAAGAGTTTTTTTTTCCAGGCACAGCGCTTTTATGTCACAGAATATTTATTAAGGGACATCAGCTAATTGATATCAATTTAAGTAAAGGATGCTTTCGCCCAAAGCCGATTGATTGTATGCTACTATTTATTATATTCTACAATTTACGCAAGTATTTTATACATGTAAATCAGCAATACACAATTAATAACAGATCAATTCCGTTTAGTTCGTCTAATATCCAGCATGATCTTAATAACTGATGTCGCACCAGACATGATCTCACGTTCATGTACGTTAATATAATTATGCTTACCATTTCTATTTACTGATTATATGCTTAGTCATTTTTGAATTCCCATGGCAATTTGGTTATGGTGCATTTGCCTTATACCTTGTTGGTATTGCTCAAACACTGGCAGATGTAAGTTGATTGGTGAATGCTTTACAAAGAAACTAACCATGTGACTGTAGAGTCATAAAGTCATTGCAAACAGTTGGTTACCATCACCTAAATTGGTTGATCTCTTTGGAGGAACACTTTTCTTAGCTCCATTTATTCTCAACAACAGCATGTCTTTAGCAGCTGGTATCATGGCAGAAAGAGATTTACGCTTAGCCGTCATTTTCACAAGATTACTCTATGTATTTTGGTTCATTCACTGTACAAGTCTTGGTACAGCTGTTCTTATCTCTGGTCTGCGGTTGATCCGCATTCTAGAAGAGCATTTAAAGAAAATTCGTAGCACAGGAGGTCCTCGTTACACGTCAATCAAAACCGGCATTTTCAAAATACGAGTCGTCATGGGCATTATCGTCGTTTGTGTTCTGATGTTTGCAACCTTTCTATTACTCTATGGAATTTTGAGAGACCTTATTATTGTCAACAAGGCTGGGTCTATTGTGCTTGGAGCTATATGGAATTTTCTTGGCGCTGTTTCAACCCTTGGAGTGGTTATAGCCATTCTAATTAAGTAAGCAAATTTATATTAATTATCTCCTACAGTAACTGACATTATTCTATTTATTCCAGTCCAAAAATAGATGAAAACGCTAATCTTGGCTTGAAATCTTCCAGTGCCGAGAAATCTAATCCAACACCTTACTCTAATTTTGCATCACAAGAATACTCTGCCACTGCTAGTGCCTTAAGCTCAAATGGCCAAGGAGGCGTTAATTCAGCCACATTTGATGAGCTCAGGATGCAGCAAATGCAATACCAGCAAGTGTTCCAGAAGCACAACAATCATATTATTCCACGAATAGATTCAAACATGGATCGCAATAACAATACGTATATCCCAGATAGCGCACCTTCACTAGCAATGCCAGATATAGAGGCACAAAAGTATGAGTACTCCTTTGAATATAATAGCCGCAGCAAAAACACTAATAATCATATAACAGACGATGATCAGATAATTGATGATGGAGAGACATCGCAGTTAGACCTGGTAGAACATGCATCAAGAAACCAAATGGATACATATTAAGCATCCGTCTTGTTTATACTACAAACATATATACATATATACAACATACATATGCATGATAACTTTTTATAACCATATCTACACTGCAATCATAATATATTATCATGTACTTTCATTCGTCTTTTTATGTGCAATCTGGTTGGGTCACAATGATAATTTCCATATTAGGAAGAATGTCAGCTTGGCTCGTGAGCGTCTTTTCAGGGCTGTTCATTATTTACTTTTAAGTTCCCATGATGTTGGTATGGTAACATGAACCGCCTTTCTAGAATAGGCGGCTTTAAGGTTACCCGCTTTTGTTTATTTCTTGACGGACCTTTATAGAGCTTTTGCACCACACTGATCAGACGCGTATAATTGCTGTTATTTTTTGTTGATTACGACAACAGGTAGACCTTATTATGAGTATAATTCATTTTTAATGTTGCCACATCTGGATTTAACTGATCCATTTCCGTGCGCACAGATGAATCAAGAAGCAGTACAAAGGCAAAAAAAGTCACTTCCCTGTGCGTCATCAGTTCGGATGGCCGTATACTCCGCTGACTGGATTGAGAACAGAACCACTATCTTAAAACAGCTTATTCTACTGTCAGGCATAGACTCTTCCTTTTCTTTTTTTTTTTCTTCACTTAAATGAACAATTGATATATCTTATGCTCACAGACTCTAGTTTAACAAATATATTAGTTGTGGTATGAATCAGGCTTTTCTTGCTATATTGCACACCAAGTATCTAATCTACTTCTTCATCAACAGAGTGGTGTATCACAGATACGCTATAGAGTATACCACCAATATTATATTAGAGAACAACTTATTGAATACCTGAAAACATCACACGATAACACTAATAATAATCATAATCACAACAATGATAATGCCTTACTGAAAGCATATGCTGAGCTCCTGTCAATCAACATTCCAGCATTTTGGCAGATCTGTAAAGAATCGTTAGAGGATTCCGAAAATAAACTATTACTTGAACTTTGGGTGTTTTGGTTCGATGACGGACATACAGGAAGGGTTGATTCTAATGAATATCTTCGCGAGTTAGACGGTAAGAGAGACGCTTTTAGTGAAAATGGGCAATGCCTGATCTTGCTCTTGTTTATAGAAATAAAAATTGGATCTTTCACTTGGGAAAATGCTTATTCAAAGCTTCAATCACCTACTGCTTCACCACCTTCTACTGGAACACAGGCAAATGCTTCAACCTCAGTGACAGTTTCTGTTGAATATGGAATGTTTATACGATCTGTACGAAACCTGCTAGACAAGTAAGTCTCTGTATTTTGCTTCAAAAAAAAGGATCTCATCCATGTTCTAACGCTTTTAAAGGCAAATCAAAGGTCGAGGAGCAGTTCCTTTAGGAGAATTTTACATTTTTCCAAATAATGATAACCTTAACAATGTAATGTGGACTAAGCTGAGCTATTCACAATCGTCGAGTACTTCATTATGTTGCTCGTACAACGTCTATCTAGCAAATACCAATCTAGTCTTTCAACCGAATCCTCGGCGTATGAGAGTTAGATCACTTACTCATCAAACTTTGCGTATGAAAGGACAAAGAGGTATGCTTAATGTGCACAGATATGCATGCATATAGCTGACCAACCAAATATAGTTATCTTAAGCCCGTCCGGTGAATTTGCTACTATTGCTTCCAACAATTACACATTACCCAAGCAGACTGAAGAAGCTATCCTAAAGGCATGGTCTTCACTACTTGATATTCCTTATAAATCTTTAATTCAGCATAATCGCAGCATAATCAAGCCCCATCCATTACAAGAAGAACAAACGGATCAGCCACAGGTCATTCACAAGTGCTTGCCCAATTTAATTGCATTAAAGAGTGCTACCAGCGGAACCGTGTTTTACTATCCTACAGCATTGACCTTTGTACCTTCATCATCTAAAATATCCCCTACTGCTATGGCAGGCACCAATGGCCTGTTCAGATTCAATCAGGGGTTTTCAGAAACTTTTGGAGACAAGTGGAGTAGATGGGCATGGAGCAGTACATTTTCCGACTACTGGCAGTTTGCATGTCCAAGGGGCACTACAATATCCTCAGTACTTGACATGCTTGCTCTAGAAACTGCTAATGTAAATCAAACAGCAATCCTGCAGAAAGTCATGAACGAAACAATGAATGCAAGTCCTCTGATGGTAACGGCGTCCATGGCAACACCTGCTTCTACCAATGGTAATCAGCAGAGAATGGATGCATCCATCACTTCGACACCTATCACCAACCAAGAAGAAAGCGAGGACAGGCCAAAGGTCAAGAACCAGCAGAATCTCTCTCTTGCCGAGTTTACCGTGGCAAATTTTTCTGTTCCTGAAGCCAATCATGATGATATTCCTGAATATCCTCAGCAATACGCTAATGCAAATGTAAACAGCGCCATGATGATAAACAATACAAATGTAATGCAACATCAACAACATCAACAGCAGCAGCAGATGCATATGGCTCAAGAAATAGATCAAATAAAATTGGAGGACATGCATGCTGGTATATTAGCGAACGTAGGAACAGCAGCAAATAACTCAGCGTACCAATCACCTCAAATGACAAATCTCGGGCTAGATCCATTTGGATTAGGTGATAGTATGGATGTAGACAACATAATTCTAGATATACCAAATAGATGGAGCGATGATGATATGGCCGATTTGGATAATTTCGATTTAGGAGTGACAGAGGAGGATTTTGATTTCTTCAAGTCAAAGCCAGTGCCTGCTTCTAATGCGACTATGCCCGTAAAGGATGAAATGTTCATCGACACTACTAATGCAGCAGATTCCTTGATGCTCATGACAGATATAAAACAAGAGGATACCACTGATGATTTTAATATGCTGACGAACGACAAACTTTTAGTTTTGGACGATAAAAACCAAGTGATGATGGATACTGAGATGGAGAATGCTGCAATCGGAATACAAGATTTATCTGTCACACCGCTAGAAGTTGCCATGGCACAACAGGAGAATCTTATGATGCTGCAAGGCCAGCAGCAGGTAGATACTGATATGTTACATAAACAATTGTTGATACATCAGCATGATCAGCAGCCAGATCAACACTTTGATCAAGGCGCCAAAATGCCAAAAGAACGACAATTATTTATACCATCAACTTTTGCACCAGTCAAGATAGACACTATGGTCAATGACTCAAAATACCACAGTGGCGGCAAGTTTACCTATCCATCTACCGAGGGAATGAGTAGCTGTCTGCCAAGAGGTGACTATTATAGACCCGACTACGTCCCTGCAAGCCGATCAAAGAAATTACGAAAGAAGAAAATGTCAAAAGCAGCAAGTGTCGTCACTCGCGATAAGGAAAGCGTTGTCTCCAACAGTAAAGAAATAGTTTCAGAAAACAATTTGACACAGAATCTGGAATCAAAGTCGAAGAAGCCATATAGTAGTACACATGTCAGTATATCCAGTAGTAACAGCAGTAGCAGTAGCAGTGATAGCAGTAGCGACTATACAAGTAGCAGTGGAGACGAAGGTAATGATTCAGATGAGGATGTCGTAGAAAGATCAAGCCATGCCTTGAACAATGTATCAATAGCTCAGCATAGTTATCTTGACAAGCTTCTTTCAACATCATCTTCTAGTAAAATAACGCCTGCTCACCAAGTCGTGTTTGATTATGACAGTCCATTCGCTAATGCAGTGACCGAGAGTCTGGGAAATACACCAAACCAGCAAATTAGCATAAGCTCGCAGGAGGATTATAGAGCGTTAGAGTATCTTTGCCAGCAAGCTGTTCTTGGTGGATATCCCTTTTCGGGCGGGACCGAGACCATTTCATCTAATGGAACTGAGACTACGGAAGGAGAATCAACCAAGATTATTATATCGAGAAGAAGGCATCTTTTGCAAGCGTTTTACGGAGATACTATACACGTTTGCTCAACACCTCATGATGCTGAATATATGAACCAAAGCTTCAAGGATATTCTCATCAGTCTATTTACAAAGAAAGTGTCTGATCTGAACCCTATGGGCCTAGACCAACCTCTTCTTCCTATCTCCATTACTGTGAAGGGCCCTTTGAACCTACAGCAGTATTACGATCTTTCAGAAACGAATCAAGCGCACTCCAAGTATGGCAAATATCAAGTAAAGAGACGAAGACCGGCTGAGCCTAATCTGGATACATTACGTCCGCCCAACATCGTTATTAACCGTCAAGAGGAGTTCCTTGAAGGAAGCACAAGGATGATTATGTTTTGGGAAAAGCTACGTCTAGAGCCATACTCTTGCAAGAAGCATATCAATTATTTTGTGTTGTATCCCAAGAATGATACTATAGAATATAATGTATCTCAGTTCTTTAAGAATCTTGGTACATTATATGAAACATGTCAATTAGGCTCCCATCATCCTGGAAACATTGGAGTTTATCGTAAAGGCCTGGTCCCAGTTACTTTGCTACGTAGGTTTTTTTATTTAAGAAAATGACTTGTGTTTAACTCTATTTTTTTTTTTTTACTGTAGCATCTTTACCAAATGAATCTTTTGAGGATCGACAGATTCGAAGCTATGCAGCGGAATGTCAAAACTTGGGCATAGCTCTCGGAAATGCTTCTAACGAAAACGTTTATCACGTCATTTATTTACTCAACCCTTTGACAAGCCTGTCATCCAATATTCAGCTTACCCGGTGCTTTGGCGGGCTGATGGAAGCATACAGTCGTACCAACGTCAAGGCTACAGGCTCAAAGCCTGTTATGCAACTTGTTCCCGCAGAACACGTCCTACGACCTTCCTCGTTTGGCGGATGTTTGAAGTTTGGGCTAAAAGAGATAGCGTTTTCTGTCTACACCAAATGCCATGCTATTGTGACAAGGCAACCCAATGAATTCTCTGATCATGCACCTTTAGTGGCTGAGATCTATGCACCTCCCTTTGTGCTGCCGAAGCCGGTACCGAATAACATACAGTACTCGCTAAAGAAAAAGCTTCCTACTTTTCCTACCATACTTGATGGTCATGCTGTGCTGCATATAGGTTACTGCTTTAGTTTTGATGACAGATGGATGATTATCGTATGGACCGATAACAATGGAGAACTAATAGAATATGCAACACTGGACAGTCGTCTCGGCAATCAAACCCGACAAGACATGTTTGGAGAAGCATGGCGGCGAACCAAGGCCATCTCTAAGCGAACAGGATATTCATGGACATTTGTGATAGCAAAGCTTGGACTCATGTTTGAAGATGAATTAAAGACATGGTTAAACTGCACTGGATCAGAAGAGAAAGCAGCCATTGTGTGTTTAGACCTTGAATCACCACTACATGTTTCACCGATTCCAAGCGGTCATGCGAATGAATCTGCATCATCGACCGCTGGCATTGGCATAGATCCTATAAACAACAATAGTGCTCAAGCCATGATGAATCCAGGAAGCATAGGAGGAATGGGATCAGGATTTAATCATAAAAAGCCAGCATCTTCAGTTGATGAAAATGGAGCAGGCCAGACAAAGGCACTGCTGCTGAATCATCGTGTTGCTTATTCCACCAAAAGAGAACGCGCATCTCTTGCTACCTTAACCATGAATCCGATTTCTGCTACAGAGAGCTGGATGATACCCTTAGCCAGTGGCTACATGATCCATACTCCATTGCCTACAGAAAATTCATGTCATGAACTATTTAATTGTAACCCGCCAGTTATAGAGGTAATAAGGAACAATTCTTTATAATAGTGTGTGTGTGTGTATACTTAGTTCTTTATAGATACATTTAGTTTTTAATCAAACCAATCATTCAGCATACAGCACATTAAGAGACATAATCAAGAAATATCATGATTTATCCTTTGTGAATATCATGCCATCTAACAACAACTGTTTCCCTATTCATCTTGCCCTTATTGAACGACTCTCGCGTATATTACTTGTAGTTAATGCATAACTCTTTACATAAACTTTTTCTGTATTAAAGTGTGAATTTCTTTCTATAAACTGTGGCATACAATCTCTGGCATGAATATTCAAACTCTAAAAAAAATGATGGCGTATCATGCTGCGGTATGCTATGATGCAAGTGGGACACATGATATAAAAAGTGGTCAAGGCGACTTGATCTGTGCCTGATCTTACTGTTACACATTATGTGTTTTTTAAAAGACAAACCTATTTTTATTATTCATCCTGTGAAGCAGAGTAAATGGTTTTATGGATAAAAAAAAAGGCATATATCTCTTTACAAGTTCAATTCTGGAAAGTGATTAATTAATACATTTGAAAGTATTGTTTATATCCAATCATCAATCCTTATCATTCACTCGTAACGTGACATTTTTCACGCGGATATATGATTCCAAGTATTTAGTATTTTTTTTTTTTCTCTTTTTCCTCTTTTTCCTCTCTTTAAATAAGAATGAGATCAAAGTTTAAGGACGAACATACATTTGGTAAGTTATGAAAGCGACTAATGAATGTGTAATAATACTTTACTTTGTAGAAAAAAGAAAGGCAGAAGCAGATCGCATAAGACAAAAGTATCCCGATCGAATTCCAGTCATATGTGAAAAAGTTGAAAAGAGTGATATACCGACGATAGATAAAAAGAAATATCTCGTTCCAGCAGACCTCACCGTGGGTCAATTCGTTTATGTCATTCGAAAAAGAATCAAACTAAGCTCAGAGAAAGCCATCTTTATGTTCGTTAATGAGATTTTACCTCCTGCTGCAGGTATTAAATAATCTTTGTCTTCTTTTCTTTTCTAATTTTATATTAGCTCTCATGAGTTCTATATATGAAGAACATAAAGACGACGATGGTTTCTTGTACATAACGTAAATCTTCTTTTATATACAGATTATGTCCCCTCACTTATATATTTTTAGCTACTCTGGTGAAAATACATTTGGCCAGTAATCACATATTGTATCTAGCTTTGCGCACACACACACACACACACACACTTTTATATATCATGCACTCATACATTTGTACATGCCAGCCACAACTGTAAAAAAAAAAACCAAGAGCTTCCCCTTCCTTTTTTGTTCTTTTTGGTTTTTGTTGTAGAAAGGAATTTATATACTTTATTACAGCTTTCATACACTTAAATGTTGAATAATAATAATAAAGTTCAACTACTTCCTCTTGTTGCTTAATCATTTAGATGTTCAACTTGGTGTGACGCCAGTTTCTACGCTTAGCGTTCCAACTATAGTTACATCGTTAGTTTTACTGCTTAAAATATTTAATTGTTATATTTACCGGATCTTGGTGTCAGTCTTGAGACGGAACCAGTGGGGCAAAGGGCGGTTTTGCTTCTTAGCCTTGCCGAGCTTAACCTTGGTGATGAAAGACTTTTGAGAAGGCTACAACATTAAAGCAGGTTAGAATCCATTCCACACAAAGCATACATGTTATATAGCCTTCTAATCATTGTCTTTTTGGAATGTCATGCAGTTTGGGGAGTATATAATAATGTCGTTTCATGATTGATGCATTCCTTCCTTCCCCCTTTTGTCATCCATCCACTTCTTTTACTGATTGAATATCTTCTGTCAACATCTATCATCCATCCATCCATATACGCATATTATATACTCCTCTTTTACATGGATGCATACCAAAAGAATAGATTGTGGGCTGCTCATCTTTACATACCATTTGGATAAGGCTTTCTATTTGTTCAAGTGGAAGAGCTCTCCTCTCACTCTGGTACCAAGCCGGAATAGTCCCAACTATTTCGCAGTCACATTACTGTTTTTTATTAAAAATAAATTTCATAAAGAGGATAAAATTATGACGTGTATAAAAAAAATGATTGGCGCATATTAAGAAAAGTATTTACGCAAAGATTAAAAATAAAATACATAAAAGGAGGCGGCATA
>JAMYHX010000807.1:0-11689 GCA_025529335.1 Rhizopus sp. PT2906 | reverse complement strand
TTCATGCAACATGAATTTTGTTCTCACCATGGGTGTATTTATTTTCGATCACAGGCGAATTTACTTTCCGAAAAGAGCGTATAACTGGCTGTTTTCTCAAGAACGATCTTATGTGACTTCAAGCAGCAAAAAGCCATCAATCATGTTATTTGGAGATAGTTGACTCTGCTTTGTATCGTCCATAAAAGGTCACCAAAAATATGGAGGATATTAGAAGCTTATCAAGCGTAACATCTACACTTTGATTTGCATAACAAGCGAATACAATACCTCGCAGACTTGCATTTTTTTGTTACAAGAAGCTGTTACACCCAAAGCGCAAGACAATGGGTGAGAATGGCTGTATCAATTTAAAAATGTAAATGACGCTTTTATTTGCGTGAACCCATCCTGTCCGTCAGTAAAAGCAGATCAAAACACTCATGTTAGAGACATACTGAATGCTGTTGCTATTGGTCTGTATGGAATGGCGACTTTGCCACTTCGACAACCTTCCCTCAATTCAACAGAACTATCAGTCCATCGCAGGCTGATCAGTTCAGCCGAATTGCTGCCGCTTTCTGTACAGGAAACGTGATTAAGCCTATAGCCGCTGGCTATAATACCAAAGGTAAGTTTGATTTGAGAATTCGTTCATGAGCCCAAAATTGTTGTCCGTCTTAAGGATGATTATACAATAAATTAACTTGGGTCTTTTGGCCTTGATGTTTGTAAAGTGTAGCTTGGTCTTTGGGATTTAGTTTGAGGCTACCTGACTAAATTTCTCTGGCAAAGTAGTTGGAGGGTTGCCTGCTGCACACACATGTTTTTGGAATCAACTACCATCTTATCTTTTTGTGACTGATCCTGTTAATAGAATTTATTAAAGAATTATTTTGTAATGATTTTATATTAAGTAAAAGCTATTTTGAAGCACTGTTAATATAATGAGAGGTCAATGATCTACAATCTTGATTTTATAAGTTTGTTGCTTAATGTGAACAACAGACCTTATTACAAAGTCAATTGACATGCTTGTGAACTTTTAAGAGAGGGCCTATAGACTTTATGGTAGTAAAGATGATACAGTACGCGGTAATATACACAATTGCTGTATCAAATAGGCGATGGATATTATAAAGAGACAGATCTTTAGTAGTTTATTAAATTAAAGATAGCTTTAGAGTGACGATTTCATGAGGTTTAAATCGTATGATCGTCCCTTCATTTATCTGTCTCTGCTGCTCTAATTCTACAATGTCATCATCCAACACTCGAAGATTCTTACTGAATGTCCGGCTGACGTTTGTAGGATTTGTTGGGTTGATAATAGGTATCGATTCAATGACTTCTTCTAATATATTACATTTACTCATTTTCTCAATGACTCTCGAACTAATAAGTACAAGATCAGTTATAAGTACACTTACATCTATTTCTTTTTACCTTATTAGTCTAGCCTTGGCATGCCCACCATAAGCTTCGTATAGTCTGATGATGACATCGTTTGAATCCTCAGCTAATTTTATAGTATCAAGTATCACATTAGGAGCATTTTCTATTGTAAATTGAGGAACAGCATAGTCTACTTCATGTATTCTACTCTTTGGAGTCACACTACAAATATACAAAAAGGGGAAAATCGATATAAGCACATCTTGTAAATATTCGTATTCATACCTTGTCAACAACGGCGCATTAAAATTATAACCTTGCTGGACCACGTCCGATTGTAAAAAGTGATCAGGGTGTGGATAAATAGCATACTTGAACGTATGGTGTCCTAAATCACAATTTGAATCTGGTGCCTTGGGTGATCGCAAAAGAGATAACCTCATGGAATTCTGAAACGCTGAACACCCATATTTACAGTCATTCAACAGAGCCACACCGTATCCAAATTCGGATAGATCCATAAACTTTTGAGCCATCACCTCAAATTTGGCACTATCCCAGCTCGTGTTGTAATTTGTCGGTCGTTGTACATAACCGTATTGACACTCATAGGTCGCTACGTCCGTCAGGATATCCCAAGCAAACTCGACCTTCATAAACTTTCTGTTTTCGTTCCAGTCAACCTCAGTTTCGAAATCAAGTCGACGCGACACAGCAGTGAGTACGACTATCTGCCGCAGACGACTAAATTCAGATATTTGTTTTTCGATTAGCAGTGAGACACGAAGAGGTCCCTGCTCAAGGATCTGCACGGATCCTTGGTCTACTCTTCTGGCTTTTTCCAGATGATATATTTCAACATCCCACGCATCCCAGAAGAGAGGGATATCTTCATATACCTTGAATTCGTTGCCACATTCTCCTGGTCTAATCAGATCGCGTTCTACTTGTTTGTCAAATAATCGAACAATATGGCCGGACTGATCGAACGTGACTTGAATAAACTGGTTTTCGATAACAATGTGGTTCAACTGATCCATTTTGATCTTTACAGGCTCATATCCTAATTGCTCCTTAAAACTGTAGCCTTTGGATCCCATCGGTGGTACTTTATTCACTACATGAAAAGTTGATAAATATATTAATAAACAAATAATTGTAAAGCATTACCAAGCACATAGGCTGATCTTCCAAAGGCAGAATATTGTGTTAATTTCGGTAATCCTTCGTTAAGAGGCACTGTCACTACTTCGGTTCTTTCCCAAGGTAGCGTGTTGATAATAGCCAAGGCTGCACTATTTATGTCAGCTATGTGCACACATAATGAATTAGCTTTTTATACCTTTTGTATCATCCAACGTAGTTTCCTCCTGTAAGTTGAGTAGTTTTGCCAAGTACTCATTTCTCATCTGTTTTCCCAAGACATCAATTTTGGTATACAGTTGCAAACAGTCATCATAGACCATTTCAATAGCAGAGCCGCCCATGACATCATGAAATTGAGTTAGACATAAGAACTTCCAAAACTCGTTGATGGTCTCTCTAGGATACCTATGGCTTTTTGTTAGTGTATCCTTTAAAAAAACACTCTTGTCTCTTTACTGGAATGATTCAGGATATTTCAGATACGCAAATGTTGCCAGCATCTCAAGATCTCGAAGCAGAAATTCACAACTTCGGTTTAATTTCTTACACAATGATTGTGTAGTATAGATACCTCTGTGCAGTTCAAAGTACTTTTTTTATATGCGGATCAGATTTAGCATACACATCCTCTCCCCCAAATACATATATATATATATATATACGTACCAATTCACCTTTCCAAAATGGTAATTCGTTAGCTGTCTTTTCGATTTGCTCATAAAATTCAATATCTGAGGCCATCTTTATCTTTGGTAAGCCGTCCTTTTGGAATTATCTATTAGATTTTTGTTTATTGTATGTGGTGATTAGCTTACCACATCCTTCATCCGTCGTAGTCTCTCTATCATGCTCGCCAAAGGTCCTCCTCCTCCATCGCCGTTACCATACACTAACAGACTCGAGTTGGAAAAGACTTTATCCCTATGGTTTTTGACACTGAAAAAAATATAAAAGGGTCTATCTTTTTTTGTTTCTGACCCACATCCAGCTTGTTTTTACCTTCTCGTAAGCTCCTCTGGTGTGCACTGAGCATTATAGGTTTCTGATGGTGCCATATGTGTTAATATTTTTGTACCATCTAATCCAATCCACCAAAATGTTGTAAGAGGGAATTTGTTGACATTGTTCCATGATAGCTTTTGTGTGAAAAAGTATTTCATGTCTGCTAGTTTCATTAATTGAGGTATCTTTTTATAGATCACATTAAAACATTAGCTTTTCTCTTATTTTCTTTGTCTCTTTTTACCTGTGCTGTATATCCAAACGAATCAGGTAACCAGAATATTTTACATCGTTTTCCAAAGTTCTCTTCGAAAAATCGCTGCCTGTTTTCATAAAAAGGGATCAGTTATGATAATATAAATGCTCTTTCTTACCCTAGAAGGAATTGTCTACAAAGTGATTCTCCACCAGGTATATTAGTATCCATCTCTACCCATGTCTATAGTAACAATAGTAAGAATGAATGGGTAAAAAAAAAATAAACAGTATACTTACTCCTCCAGTAGGCACGAATTGACCCATAGCTACCTTCTCATGTATCCTTTCCCACAGCAACAGATAGTTTTCTTTGACCCACTCATATTGTTGTGCCTGTGAACAAATAAATTTATAGTCAAGGTATCTGTCCATCAGATTGATCTGTGATGACCAACTGCGAGCACATTTTCGAATTGTTTCTTCAAATGGCCATAACCAACCAGTGTCTAATATGATTAGCTTCATTACTATATATATATATTTATTTATGTAATATACCTATATGACAATGTCCAACTGCGTATACTTCATGTTGTGCATCACCATTCTTGGCATTTAAAAATTCACGTGATATCTTTAGTGCTTCGACAATCGACCGATCATCGCCAGCCGAGAACACGTTCATGATCCTGTTTGCTGTATAAAGGGCTTGGGAACCTCTTAGAGAATCCTCTGGAAAATCTTTGCCAATACCAATAATTACTTGAAAATCATGCAAAAGGTCCCAGGCAAGCTTGTTAGGTACAACAAGTTCCTACATGTGCTTTAATAAAATGCCACTTTTCCTATTGTTCTTATTACCAGTTCGTGTAGATTAAAGAACCTGTTTGGATCGGGTGGGCCGATTAAACCACTACCAGTACCAAACATACCGTTACATGCCATTTCAACATAAAACTGAATGATTTCCCCTCCTTGCGCGCTTGTTGTCAAGATATAATCCAGTCGTGCATCGTTTCCAGCTGTGTGATATACATAGAGAGAGGGATTTAATTTCTTTTTCGCACTAGACCAAATCGGTAAATTATATTAAACTTTACCACCACCTGTTAAACCCTGAAGAGGCAGACCTTCCATACTCCAAATTAAAGCTTCATTGTCTGAATTCCAAATGAAGTGCACCTCTTCACCAACAAACTCTTCCGGAATCCGTAGTCGAACATGGAACCAGTGTGTAGACTAACCAACATGAATATATGCTGCATCACATTATATATATAATTACCCAAGAAGGACCAAACCACTCACCTAGATGAGTAGGTCTAAATTCTTGTCGAATAGCTTCTTCGAATGGTATTCGCTTTAGATCAGGAACACTGTAAACCAATAGTGAAATGTATTCCTCTATTTAGTGTGAATATCAAGAACATATGTTATGCTTTATTCCCCCAACCTGAGTCAGTTCGTGCTTTATATAGTTGAGAAAGAAGGTTGATGTCGCTGCCATTGACACCAGAAGTTACAAAATTCGAACATCGATCAACTGTTATACTTCTTATAGATTTTGGATGCTGAATAATACTTGGCTGTGTGTTGTTACTGCTATTGTTGTCATGATTATTATGTTTATTGCTGTACTGAAATGGTATAAACTGAGGCGACAGTTGATCAAAGGGAAATTGGCTTAGATTCATTACAAATGAAAAATAAGGGAAAAAGCAATGAAAAATAAAAAAAAAAAAATTAAAGGCCTTATATTGACAACCTTCTACACACCAACAAAAAGGATGCATGTGTGTGTGTGTGTGTGCAAAAGTTGACATTCCCTATTATTTACAAATACACAATTCCAAAACTTTTTCTTTTATTGTAAATAAAGAGAAAATGTAGACACAATTTAAGCCTTGTTGGCGGTCTGATAAAGGTTATTAGTCTTTGATGTATGCTTCATTATCTTATTTTACCTTTTGGAATCTGAATCTAGGAGGAGGAAGTCTGTTGCGACGCTCGGTACGAGAACGGACACGGACGATACGAGCGTGAATAGCGCAAGAGACACAGTAGTGAAGCTTGACGTAGAGCTTAGGAATGGCATATTCTACACCGAGAAAATGAATATACTGTCACCATTTTCTCCTCTCAATTGTTTACCTTCATAGACAGAAGCTTCCTGAATATCACGAATGGCAGCAGTTTCTACCATGTTACGAATGGTGAAACGCTTAATGGCCTTATCCTATTTATCAAAAGGTTCAATAACTCTGCTTGTCTTTGTACTTTTCTATCTAACCTTGGGGCAACAGCGGTAGCAGTTGATGCAACGGACAAACTTGGTGTGTCCACGTCCGTGTTGGTTACGTCCATTGTTTCTTCTCTTGCTAGTCTACGATTCCAGATATCAAAAATATTAATCAATCTGTCCATAACTGACCACTGTATATTCGTATATTGGATGGATGATTCTTTACCATGATGGATGGATTGTAATCACTAAAAGGAAGATTTCATATGGGGTCCTCATCTCTTCACCCTTTTGTTATTTTTTTTTATGGTAAGCTCATGAGAATAACTCAACATTTTTGTCCGGTCGGGGTTTAAATAAGCTTTATTTCTTTCTTACAGGCGACCTTCTCTGGTCTTCAAGAGGGAAGGACCATCTACCAGAAGACAAGGTCCACCAAGAATGACTTTAAGATCACTATTTTGCGCTACATAACCTTTTACAGCATTATCTTCTGCACCAGGTTGAATCCAGACATACTTGAAACCTAATTGTTTAGCATCTTGCAACACTTGTAATGTTACTTTGGGTGGAGTGACGATGGATATAGACGTTTGTTGAGGGACAGTGACTTGGTGTATGCTGTTTAATGCATTCAATCCTTCAATCATACTTTCTTTCTATACAATTATAAGTTTGGTCTTTGTATGAACAAAGAGTTTGCTTACTGGGTGAATAGGAGTCACATCAAGTCCATTCGCTTGATACCTTTATAAACATTAAGTTATCTAGTCTTTATTTAACAGTCAAATTACCAGCGCAAGATACGGTTGCCAAACTTTTGACGATCAGGACTAGCACCGACTACTACGAAATGAGGATTTTTTATGAATTGTTGAGCAATCGAGTTGGACATGAGTGCTGAATAATGATAAATACACAGATGGGAAAAAAAAAGGAAATTATTTTTATATCTTCCAGAATCAAGATTGAACACAAAAGAAAAGCACTCACCTCAGCTTGACTTTATCCTACCTTGATTATTAGAATAAGTAGCTTGTTCTCCTTTCTATCCTTTCTGAATCAAATGATATTTAAATGCAAGATAATAAGACAATGCCCATATGCAATTGTTCGAAGCGGTGCATGTATTGTGTTGCGGAAGAATAGAGTGGCCTCTTACATTCATCAAAGTTCTTCACAGCTTGGATTGTTTGATAACACTTGATGCTTGAGAGGAAATAATCAACGTCACTGTGGCAATCTAGTATAAATGTTTTCTTTCCTTCTCTCTTGCACAAGCGAGTCTTGTTTGCCTAAAGTCTTGAAGCGTCAATTGTGTCGTGTATAAATAGAGATTTCAATCACTACTATCTTCTTTAAAGAATCGTTTTCTTGATAAGATCATGTTGAATCTATTTGACATTATGCATGCAAGGTTTTTATTGATTTATACATTAGATCATCTTCAATGTAGCCTCATTATTACTTTAAATTACTCTTGAAACTCGATAATATCGAAATATTCGTACAAATGGCAGTTAATAAGTACACTTGTTTATCCTGTGAAGAGATGTTCTCAATATATTGTGTAAATGTCCACGGTCATGGAAAATGGCGGAAGGAATTTTGCAGAATAAAAATATGTTGTCAATATGCTGCCGAGATATATTTTACGTCTATGAACATCATGGGCAGCCCCACATTTTCAATGCTAGAGAACATTGTTGAGGGGCAGTGTTAGTTTGAAGTACAACTAAATCAAGTATCCACCTACAGACTACCATTATACAAAAGGAGAATTAGGCTGGAACACATGGCTTATTGCTCGTGCTCACAAGTGCTTAGTTGTTTCTTTCATTCACATCCATTCTATAATAAGAAAAAGGCACATTTGGCCATCGTTTGCAAGCAAGTAATGTCTTCAAGAATGACTACGAGGAGGTAGTGCCATATTCATTCCCAACCTCAACGTCATCTCGTATCATCGGCCACCAGGGGTCCTATAGTTAACTTGATTACGGATCGGACTGAGTGCCCTAGTCGTCATAAATACTTTCCTTAGCTCACAAATAAAGGAAAAGAAAGGAAAAAGTAAAGATGAACATTTCTTTTATACTTTTCCCGTCAGGACCATCTATGACTTGAGCTGACTACTGTTCACATTCCTAGGCAAAACTGCTATAACCAATAGTCACATTATGCATTAGATACCCTCTAATGAATTGAAGACTCCTGCTTATATAAATAGTGGCTATCCTGTGCGCTCTTTTATCTCTCTGCTGACGTATTTAGTGAGATAAATTATCATAACACTCGAGTATAAACTTACAGTAGAGCATACATTCTACTCTCTGCTTCTTTATCGTATCAGATGAGAACACACAATAAGATATAAGCTTCAATTATATAACAGCAGCTACTGACATTTAATAATAACATATCCACATATTTACTATAGTAATATTGATCCCTGTTTCAATAACTCATACGCAGGTTCTCTCTCATTGAATATATACTCTTATCCAGATAATATTTTTCTCTTCTCTTTCATAATAAATCCTTTGATTGAAAGACATTGAATTATTAGTTCCTTCCGTCTGCTTCCACTCGTAATCCATCATCTGCAACCTCGATCCACTAAGAAGTTGATATTGTATTAATAAATTATCGCTTATTTCCAAGAGCTTTTATTCTTCAAGGCATATATAATGCTTTATACAAAGGTTACATATTCTGTACTTGCCCTTTTCTCCACTTAGTAAATAGATAACAGCTGCTTGAATAATTGAGGCGAACATTTATATCAGCACGAAGATGTATTTCGTCTTGCGTAACTGTATCACATGTATTGACATAAGGTTTTGATAAATGGATCGTTGATACAATAATTTTATTAGTAATGGTGAAACTAAATTAAGAGATAATGTTATGTAATGGTTTGTAAGACACAAGACAAAGACAAAAAAGTGCTCTTTGAGACTAATCTTTATTCTGGGATAAAGACAGAAGGAACATACAATTAAATTAAGGATCTACTATTTATAGTTGCTATCAAATGGCTGGTAAGCCATTATTCTAAGCGTGGATTATAATTACTGAGGATATGATTGGCTAACGGCTCCTGGGTTCACAAGGAAAACCTTTAATTCGTTCCTGACATTGATCCTATTGTTCATTTCATGATCTGGGTTATGATACTGCTTTTACCATAAGAAGGATTATCTTTTAAAGAAGTAATGATTTATATTCAAAGATGAGATTCTATTTAATTTGACTTATTACTAAAAGTGTGTACACGTAATCTTATAATGTATGAGCTGACTTTATTTATACTGATTACAGTCGCTTATCTCAATGCCAGTCATAAGCAGACATTGTTCTATGACACAGTGGCTCCTATAAAAGGTAATTGATCTGAGATAAGGACATATGGAAGGACTTAAAAGCGCAACAAGAGTGAGATGAAAAGACATGGTAGATCAGCAGATTCTCACTAGTGATTCAAGACAAGGCTTTGGTATGGCCCTTACTTGACAGTATCCAGGACCAGAGGAGGAAAATTGGCGTTTGCCCAACTAAAAGATGGGATCTAGGCAACACGGATACTCCTTTATTAGATCAGGATGTCTGTTTATATGTCGTATTTGAAGAGATATACTATATAGTACAGTTACACTGAAGTTTATATTTAATACTTTGAGTAACTTGCACTGTAGGAAATTTTTAATCCACATCTAACAATTTCTTCGCAAATCTAAGCATTTCTTCACAGATCTAACCATTTCTACTAGATTTAAATTGTGGCTGTTTCATAAATTTTAAGACCTTTGATAAAAAGTAAAAATGGCAATGTCTCAATTTTTATCTTTGACAATATGAACAATAAACTGTACGAATTCTTTTGCGTCTATTGCAAAGAAACAGTAAATGAAGGAAACCATAAAATTACAAAAGCTTTTCATTATTTGAATGATTGCCCTTATTACTTAGGCTCAGAGGTAGGATTAGAAATGTGCTTTATACTCTTAAACTAATTTGGGAATGTTTTTTTCTTTATCCAGACTCATAATAATGAATATGATGAAGATGCCATGTCTTTGGATAACGTATCCGAAGCAGACAACAAAGACGTTAATGACATGGTTGACATTGACAATGTAGACAAGGAGATGAGCTTTGAGACAGACTGGCATCAGTATGAATCAGATATTGAGTCCACTTACGAGGAGTCTCTTATGGAGGACGAGCAGATTATTGAGCCGAAAGAAGTCAAAATCGATTATTCGACGGTTGATGATCTTGTTCTTCAAACTAGTCTTAAAATCTTCCAGTACGCTAAGAAGAAAGGTGTTTCAAGAGAGGCTCTGGACGGTATAATTGGCATGGTCAATAACCATATGAAGACATACTGTTCTGAAGCACCTCTGTTGTACTCCCATTACAAATCGAAGGAAAGACTCACCAAGATATTTTCCATTAAGGCAAAAGGGCTTGATGTCTGTAAGAATGGATGTATGCTGTACGATGAAAATGCACACATCGTTATAGAATGAAGATTATAATTTCCTAAATAGGTAAAGACAGAGTCTATGCGTAGTCAATAAGGAATATATCGTGATTTATAAGCACTATTCCAATGCGTAGTCTTTACAATAAGAATAACCAATTAGAGTTATTTAGTAATCATCCAGATCATTGTCGTAAGCCAGGCACCGCAGCTTTAACCATAACCGTAACAGAACGAATCAGATTGTACCTTGATTTAGCCCACATCAAAAAGTATAAATAGAGCCCTCTTTTTCATTGTATTCCGAATTATTTCAATTCTCAGGAATAAACGAATTCTCACAAATACTTGTTTGTCCCTGTCTTTTGTCTTTCTATTCTTAAAGCAACCTCAAGTTATCTCACAGATTGATGAGAAGTTCAACAACTCCAAGTGTGAAGGAAACAAGGTTGATGCCAAAAAGATGATATACCTTCCACTAATAGACCAACTTGCACTGCTTGTTAATGATAAGGAAACATTTGAGCTATTGAAGTCTCCTAGAAAGAACAAGGAAAGGTCTGACGTGCTATATGATGTTTTTGATGGAGCACTTGGCGAAAGATTGCCCAAAGTTTACAGCAAGAAAAAGGGCAGATTGGTCATTTACCTTAGTTTTTTCGCTGATGGCTTCCAAATCTTCAAGAATGGCCAGCACATGATGACCGCTTTTCACTTGATCATCCTTAACTTACCGGACGTGATCCGTGCCGAAAGTAAGTACATGCTGCAAGTATGTGTCATTCCTGGTCCTACATCGCCAAAGGACTTCTTTTTCTTCGTCAAGCCCATCATAAAAGAATTAATGATCTTAGAGCGCGAGGGATTTAAACTTGCTGGTTCTAATATGACAATTAATACACATCTGCTGTTTGCTGGTGGTGATATCCCCGCATGTGCAAAGCTTGCTGGGCAGTTGGGACATACTCATCCCAGTGGATGTAGATGCTGTACAATCAAGGTTGTCAAAACCGAGGGAAGAAATGTTTTTTATCCTTCCAATTCTATCGCTTACCGAACCAAGGCTTCGTTTACAATGATAGATGTGGATTCCGGCCAAAAGCTTCTTACGCCGTTTGCTGGTTTGAAGCGCTTCCATGGCACATTTTTTTCCTACTAGATTTGATGCACTTGTTTGGTTGCAATGTCGGGCCACAAATTGCACGATTAATAACAACAGACGACTTTTCCATTGACAA
>JAMYHX010000806.1:0-11744 GCA_025529335.1 Rhizopus sp. PT2906 | reverse complement strand
ACCAAGCTTATACTTTGCAGCTAAGGAACCGGAATCAAGCTTTACTTGACCTTGTCAACTTTTTACTCTTCAGAACAGCTAGCTATCACGATAACAGCGGAAGAAGATATGTGGAAGGCATATTCGTAAAGACATCAAGGTTATTTTGTTTATGTGCAGACGACCAGTGAAGGACCTAGATGATGAGCTATGGTTAGACAGTATCCATTACCAGACGCCCTATTATATCAATTGGTAAATGTATAAAGAGCAGCAGGAGTGAGATGAAAGAGAGATAGTTGATTGTCACCAGTGCTCCATAAAGAGAGTTGTTGAAGATACACCATGAACACGCTTGGTGAAGACATATTATAAAGAAACATTATGAAGGTACATCATTAAGGCACATCATGAATACACTTGATGAAGACGCTTCGTGAAGATATATTGTGAAGACACTTGATGTAGAACCACTATGAAGACTCTTGCTGAAGACACATCATGAATACGCTTGATGAAGACACTTGACGAAGGAACTTGGCGAAGATCCTTCATGAACTATACGAACCGGTCCATCTTGTGATCCTATTGGCCATATGCTACACGCGCACTCATAAATGCTTTCAGTACCATCTATTCACCCTCTTTATTACCAAAGTTGTCAGTTTGTTACCCTTATTTCCTTCTTTTATCATTACTGGTACCCTTTTCTAACATTGAACATCAACAAAAGTGTCACTTTGTCGAATGCGGTTCAGTTAATTCCAGGCCCATTGTCATATTTATCCTTCCTTCACTAACTAATGTTCGTGTGAGATTACTCGATTACTATACTGTTTATAGTCATTCTACATTTAGCATTACGTACCCTTTTTAATTTAATTTACAGCATGTCGGATTGTAAACTACTGTTTTATATACTAAGCCTTACTTTGTATTTATGAGCTCCTCATCTTGTTTCTCACCAATAAAGAGGTTCAAGAGTCTCATCGACATACAGTCTTTTTCTCCTTGTTATAACTCAGGTACAACAAGTACATTTATAAACCATTAAATATCACATCCATCATTTATAGATTCTGATGTTGTGATCAGTTTCAAGGTAAACATTTCAACAATCCAGTATAAGCATTTTTTTACTTATGCCAACGCCATATTAAAACTGCGATAAAAGCGTAAGGTATTGACTTAAGAGAACAGAAATACACAGTTGACAATTCAAAAACCAAAAGGACGGCTTTATCTTGACTATGGAGGGCATTTGTTACTATTTAACAGCGGATCATTGTCAACAGAGATAAAATACGTGCTTCGTAAGCCAACGGCCGCAAGCCTCAGTAATAAATCAACAAAAGGCAAACATAGGTTTTAAGGCATAGTGAGTATTTGTACAAAAGATATTGTTGTGAAGGAACATTCTTCTATAAACATTGACTATAATAATGATTGAATAAACTAAAGTATAGCAGTGTATAAAGATGATGATGCTCTTATCCAAGATTATCACCTTGTACCAAGAAGTTAGATTAACCAATAAATAAACTGAATTCTCACAAATCCTGTGAACCGATCTAATTATAGTTACGACGGTAATAATGACAGAACAATGAACCTTCTTTGTCTTACATGACCTGCATGATTTAGAACCTCGACAGGTGTATATCTTCAACATTGGTTATTCCTTAAGCGAGTCATCTAATTATTATATCAGCGCTCATCTACCTTGAATTAGTATAAATAGGAATACTCTCAAGACTTCCATAAACCGCATCCTCTTTCGGTATAAATTAAGTTCTCTAATAAAGAAGGATTTTAATTTATATCGTTGCCCTTATCTTTTTATTTTGATCATACTTTTGAACCATCCGTTCAAAACAGACAGACTTATTTTGGAATATATGCATAAAAGGCAAAACAGCTGGGATTTTATTGACTTTCGTTATTATAGTTAAGCATGGTATTCGATTTCCTGATCACCATGGGCAGCTTCAGTGTCATGCCTTTCATTGACAGCAGCCGCGTACATATATTCCTCCCGATACATCCCTTCTTCTAACAATGTCCACAGGAGTGGAGCTAGAGGCGAAGTAGACGTTGCTATGAAGTGAAATAAGTTAATGATGCCAGAAGTTAAATCGATCTACTTACTTGACTGTGGCACCACAACGTCATTATTTGAATCAATTTGGGGAACTACTTGGTCAGTTGCTTCGTTAATCATAAAGGGAATTGATAAAAGGTATGGAAATTAAAGATCTGTTGAAATGGGCATTTATATAGATACCCATAATTGTCCTCGCGCTACTGCTATATACGGTTAAAAATGTATTTCATGGAACATATTGCACTTTATGCAAACATAGTTTTAACTCACTGCCTAGTGCAATATGAAACATATCCCCGAAGCAAGATGAATGCAACTTTCATAGGACATTTCATTATATATTTCGAGAAACACCCCATATTTGAGAATTGCAGAGATTAAGCAAGGCTGATTCTACAACAATCGAAGCTAAGATCATCTAAAAATTAAGAAAACGGAATGCTAGTATTTTCAAAACATGAAGCTACATTAATAAGAAAATAATAAGCTCAAGTCAATGTGGAAGTAGTCCGATTTAATACGATTGGTCAATTTTACTATTGCCACAAGATGTGAACAAGCCAGATCGTCCATTAATAGCCAAGCTGTAACTACCGATTTTCGACCAAACTATATCGTTTGTGTTATAATCAGAATGGTCTATTCAAAAGCTGTCTAAGGACGGTACGTCAGATTAACTCATTCAACTCGTATTGATCAAAATACAAAATGCTAAGTTTATGAGTTTTCGGGGAGATAACTCATACTTCAAACCAAAGAATCAGCAAGTTGAGCTTGTTGTAGAACAGTGTCTGCAATCAGTATGAATAGAGTGAATTCATATATTATAAGATTTCGTATACACACTTTTAGTGATAAGTCAAATTAAATATAATTTCTCCTTTAAATATAAATCGTTACTTCTTTATATGAAAGGATACACTTCTTTAAAAGATAATCCTTCTTATGGTAAAATTAGTACCATAACCCAGATCATTGTTATAGAATGAAGGCTATAATTTCCATATTAGGAAAAGACAGAGTCTGTGCGTAGTCAATAAGGAATACATCGTGATTTGTAAGCACTATTCCAATGCGTAGTCTTTACAATAAGAATAACCAATTAGAGTTATTTAGTAATCATCCAGATCATTGTCGTAAGCCAGGCACCGCAGCTTTAACCATAACCGTAACAGAACGAATCAGATCGTGCCTTGATTTAGTCCACATCAAAAAGTATAAATAAAGCCCTCTTTTTTATTGTATTTTGAATTATTTCAATTCTCAGGAAAAGACGAATTCTCACAAATACTTGTTTGTCCCTGTCTTTTGTCTTTCTATTCTTAAATCAACCTCAAGTTATCTCAATCATGAAATGAACAATAATATTAGTGTCAGGAACGAATTAAAAGTTTTCTTTATGAGTTCAGGAACTGTTACTCAATCATATCCTCAATAATTATAATCCACGCTTAGAATAATGGCTTACCAGCCATTTGATAGCAACTATAAATTGTAGATCATTAATTTATTTGTACGTTCCTTCTGTCTTTATCTCAGAATAAAGATTAGCCTCAAAGAGCACTTCTTTGGTCTTTATCTTGTGTCTTATAAACCATTACATAACAGAGCTAAGCACAAGTCTATTTTTTAAATGAGCCTGGATGGCGCACGTTTCTTACTTCAAAAAAGAGAAAATCTTATAGATTAAGATATTTTCTCAACGACGATGAGCAGGCTAGATGATAAGGTTACATTTACGAGCATGACCTTCTGGTGGAATAGAAGCTAGTGATCTCTATTGCCCACATTAACAGAAAAAGCGCCCATATTCTTCCCAGAGTAATACCTTTAACAACCTGATGAGCTTCTAGATTTATAATAAGATTATTCAATCCCTTTACAAGAGTTATTGATTACGGAATACTAGCCATATGATGTAGGTGGGCCATCCATGGCCATATCATTGCTTTATTACTATCAGCAGTATGTGATAATATAAAAAGTAATGAGGAACAACCAAGTACAGTAAGACTTAATTAAGTTTTTATTGATAAAGAGTGGCTCTTATTTATACTATTCAAATTTACTGTGGGATTATAGTTGACGTGGGTCTGACAGTTGTTTTGGAGTAGAATACCTTAATTAAGGGCTTTGCTAGTTTTACTACTGTGACATCTGCATCAAGAAATGATGTTATGTACCAGTAAGTATTATTGTAAGGGTAATTTCCTTAGTTTCAATAAGTGTGAAATATGTTCAGATACGACACAGTCTAATTAATTCAAGGTTATAGTGAAAGAAAAAATGAGATCCTCGGCTTATTTAATCCAGTTCCACAGAAATACATGTTATACCCCAATGTTCCCAACTGTAAAGTAAGGGTAAAGCCATGTTTAACAGTGGATGTCGTATTTACCCTATAAATACTTAATCTTGTCGTATGAGATTACTCTAAATCTATACTCTAAGAATGAATAATACAAAGATACTGACAACAATACGCGTTATTAACATATATAACGCGACATGCCCAACTATCATTGGCTATAATTAAATCGGTTCCTTAATAATTCTGTTTTCATATAAAATGACGCTGTTTGTAATATTGGGCTCTCTCCCTCGTCTTGATCTTAATAAAGAGGTTATATAGAGACTCATTGACTTATACTTCTCCTATAACTTTCAATTGTTCTGATCAATACCTCAGTGGACATCATTAGCGACAAGTGTAAGGATAGATTAAAACGAGAGTTGAACAAACCAATATCATATATGCTACTATAGTAAGGCCAGTGGTGAGTGCACCATAAATATTTTCCTTTTTTAACAAATTGACTGAAAGAGATGCATCATCGCATGAAAATTTATCTCATTATCATTTTTTTCTTCAGACTTTACGTCTTACCTTTTCGATTTCCAACTAAAAGGTACTGCTGAAAAGAAAATGGTTTGATAAGCATTCGACTGAAAGATTATAGTTCCATTTGTACAATTTCACCCTGTATTATGATGTAGAAATAGTAAGCGTGACGATCATCGTATTCATATCAAATCGTTTCCTTAGTATTCGTATATTTACAACTTGAGAATCTAATAAGCCTACGTCTGCGGACCCTCATGAACTTTGGTTCAACAAATGTCAATAACACACCCTCGTTGTCACCACTTTCTTTATCCACTTACATTCACTTCAAATAGTCGGCATTAACAGTCTTGTTTCTGAGCTTGTGCGTATTTTTATATAATTTAAACCAATAAATAAGCAAGTGTCTCTTCTTTATCTCACATATTATTTGTCAAATATTGCTATTTACCTTTGAATATAACCAAATAGGGTTCAACCAAGCTGCTGTAACTGTCAGTAACGACGGACTATTTCTTCCAGAGAATCTCTGTTGAACTTTATACATTTATCAATTGATATGATGAAGTGTCTGATCTAACCGTAATATGTGTCATCCAGTCTTCACTGGTCGTCTGTAAAAAAAAAAATAACCTTGATGTCTTTGAGTATACACCGTCTATATATTTTCTTACGCTAATATATTGATGATGAGTTGTTCTGAAGAGTAAAAAGTTGACAAGGTCAAGTAAAGCTTGATTCCGGTTCCTTAGCTGCAAAGTATAAGCTTGGTAAAAAAAAAAAGGGGGTAAACTGCTTCCAAATATAGGCTCTAATTGTTCACTATAACTACAAATAAATTACTGTTAAAGGTAGGAATAAATAGAATGATACTTGCCTCAAGGGTTGCAATGTCGGAATCTAGCAATGAGTGACCTTGCATTAATTGAATTGCACTTGCTGACATTGTCAAAGTTGTTATTTTCAGTAATGGTAAAGGGTACATAAAGAAAGGGAAAGAAGGGAAGAAAGACAATAAAGTGACAACTTTGGTAATAAAGAGCGCAAATAAATGGTACTGGCAACATTTACAAATATGCGTGTGACGTGTGACCAACAGATTCATAGGGTGGATCGGCGTTTGAAGTAACACAACAACAATTCTAAGGGACGCTTGGGGTTCTTTGTTCGCCTTACCTCTATGATCGGCAAAAATAAAGCCCGCAAGTGCGCCAACTTTTCCTGGGCGCTTTGCTCTATATATTATCATGGCTCATGGCAATCAACATATGCTTAGAGCAGATTAATGACGTTGTCTTAAGCGAGCATTGGCAATAAGTTTATTGTTGTGATTACTCAAAAAGTTGAGATTAGTGTCACAGGGGGTGAGGGTAAATCAGCCAACAATAATGAAAGTACCAAATATACCTCACTCACTGGTTATAACAGAGTCGCTTTATACATAAAATAACTATTTTAAGTGATCTCCTCAGAGATCAGGTCATCTTCATGCATGCATGCATCGTCAACACAGAATCACGAGATGCACCAAACCAACGCTACAAGTGCCAAGTACTATTGCTCTTCTTTTATTTTTATTCTCTTTTAAAAGAGATATGTTATATTATAGAAAGGAAAAAGTAGCCCCTTTGTATACTTTTACTTTTTTCATTACCTGTGCGTGTCAGCATATAATGTACCTTGTACGGATACAGCCACCCTTTGCTAAAATATACGATACGTAGAATGAAGAGAGAGCCAGTGTGTGTTATTGGAAGTGGGTTAAAAAAGGACCACACTTTATTTTTACAACCATTTCCTTTTTCTTGGTCAAAGTCAACAAGAGTCAATAAAAGTCAGTAAGAGTCAATAATAGTCAATAATAGTCAAACAACAATATCTTTATTTAATAATAATCATAGTAATAAACTCATAAGACGCGCTTCGTCAGTGCAAAAAGATGTACTGTCCAGGAATGACCACGAGGAGGTGGCGTCTTTTCCATTCCCAGAAATCTCAACCTCACTTAGCCTTACAGTGAATGAGCCCGCTCAGGCCCTCGAATTCTTACATGAACATCAGCCATCCAGTCTTGCGAACCTATGAAAAAAGAAGAGTAAGTATGTGTTCTATGGGATTATACGTTTAGCTAGAGGAAGAGGAAGTGGTTATGTGGTTGTGTGCTGAGCTGCGAGTTGAGCTGCGTGGTGAGATGGGTGTTGAACTATGTGTTGGTCTGTTGATTGCCCCTATCACACAAGTACAAAATGTATCAGTCAAAGCAGATTCTTGACAACCTTTAGCTTATCACTTACCATCCCCCAACATATTTTTTGGATTACTGGATTACTGGATTGTTGGAAAAGAAAAAGGAAAAAAAAAAAAAAAAAAAAAAAAAAAAAAGAATCGTGAAAATAACTAAGCAAATAATCAAATGACTGCACGGGCCGCGTCATCAATTGAGATCCAGTCGCGCTCCTCTCCCTATTTAGGATACTAAAGCCTCTATGGTATAAAATGAGGGATATACATGGTTGATCAAGGAACAGGTAAAAGAAAATATGTTACTGTTTGGCTTGTATTGTGAGAATGAATCCTCAAAATGATATATGTCGTCCTTTGCTGGTAGTAATGAGGGAGGATGCTTTATTTTATTATTAGAGTGCGACTGTACTTCAAATAAAGGTTGATCAAAGATCACTGCTTCTATCTGAGGTCAACCAACGAGCTCCAGTTGGGTTAATTATAAAAGAAAAAGGGTATGACAGAAAGAAATACATAAATCTATAATAGAGCTGCAAGTAGGTCTGAGAGGGACCTATTGATTTAGTATATGAGGTAATGATCCATGACAGGTTCAATAATCCTATATACAGAAACAGTCTCAGCTTGACATCAATCATTGATAACATATTGATTTTACTATCGCTGTTACTTCATTGCATCTCATCTGTCAATATAAGAGAGGAAAATATGGGAAAAGGGAAGAAAGAGGGAGAAATGAGGGCTCATTGTCGTGTTTACATAGATCGCACATCTCTTAATTCTCTATTTATTCATTCTCAGCTAATAGACGACGTCAGATATTTGTATTCATCATCTCTCATTTATATTCAGGTCGTACCCTCATTTATTAGTTCTTCTCTCAACTTTGAATAAAGAATAGTAATTATTAGCTATTGACTTCTACTGTTCTTATACACAAATACCAGAAATATAACACTCATTGACCATACGTTACACAAAACACGTCCCTTTGTCCCTTTGTTCTTTTTATTACCAAAGTTGTCAGTTTGTTACCTTTCTTTCCTTCTTTTATCATTACTGGTACCCTTTGCTAACATTGAACATCAACAAAAGTGTCACTTTGTCGAACGCGATTCAGTTAATTCCAGGTCCATCATTTATAGATTCTGATGTTGTGATCAGTTTGAAGGTAAACATTTCGACAACCCAGCATAAGCTTTTCTTTACTTATGCCAACGCCATATTGAAACTGTGATAAAAGAGTAGGGTATTGACTTAAGAGAACAGAAATACACAGTTGACAATTCAAAAACCAAAAGGACGGCTTTATATTGACTATGGAGGGCATTTGTTATTGTTCAACGGCAGATCATGCTCAACATAAATGGAGTATGAACAGCTATTAAAATGGGCAATATAATTTGTTGAGGGATACAGCTGAGATGCAATTGACTCATATAAAGGTAGCTTGCCTGGGGCAAGGTCACATGGAAGGACGTAAAAGTGCAGCAAGAGTGCGATAAAAAGATATGGTAGATCAACAAAAAAATTCTTAATAGTAACTCAAGATAAGGCTTTGGTAAGACCCTTACTTGACAGTATCCAGAAACAGAAAAAGAAATTGGCGTTTGACCAACCAAAAGATGGGATCCAGGCAACACGAACGCTCATTTATTGGATCTGGATGTTTGCAAAGAAGGGTATGTACGTATAGCATGGGGGATGTAAGCTGCTAGACGAGTAATGAGCTCAAACACATGACATGAAATGGCGTAAAGTGTAGAAATAATAGACGATTCTTATTAGAGGACAGATGGAGCGCACCTTACACTTGGAATTCATGATTGCTACGTATGATCGTTTTGGAAAAGCTGAAAAAGGAACAGAGATATATTTGGTGAAAAGGATGTATGGTTATATTAAAGCAAGAGGCAAGAGGATTCAACAAGACTGACCAAGGATAATTCTTATTTATACTTTTCAAATTTGCTGTGAGGTTGTGACTGAAGTGGACTTAAATTGCTGTTTTTGGGGTAAGGTAGCTTAATTATGTGTTTCTTAGCTTTACTGCTGTGATATCTGAATCAAGGGATGATGCTGTGCGATCAACTAGCCTCTATTATTAAAAGGGTAATTGTATTAGTCTCAAAGTGTTTAAGAGTTATGCTTGTACATGACAGTACGATACTACTATTGCATATTTTGTAACAAATATGGATCGTAGTGTATTTTTCTTCCTAAAAATGCCAATGTATCCGTCGTTTGTAACGTGAAGAGCTCACTCGTCTAGTTGACATTGAATAAACTACCACAATCAATGAACAGTCTTATAGATGGATATACCAACATTTAGTACTGTATGTGAATGAAAAACATGCTTAGATTAGCTTCTCATTGATGAAGCTTACGGAAATACAGCTTCAGATGGCGATTAGAGTGAATTTTCCTGAATGTCCTCTATAAGAGCAAGTGACAGACGATCCCACAGTATGACGTCAGATGATAAATAAAAGAGTTTGGTTTCTTCTTTGGAGTTCTTAGCCAATCTGCAGTCAAAAGTGACACACACGATGAAAGGTGCACTATTTTACGGCGCTATCCCAAACATAGTTGATGAATAACTACACAAGTTTGCTCCAGCTGCAAGTTTGAGCTACGAGATTCTTCTAATGTTCGCAGAAAGTGAAGTTATGGTATGTAAATTGTCTCTGGATAACGTACGGCTAACAAAAAGAAAATCTGCCAGACAAAAATGAACGGAGACAACGATGTATCTTTAATCTTACTGTAGTAAATCCACACTAAATTTTACTTCACGCCAATCCAAAGGATAGTATATTTCCGTTTTATAAGCGACTTAAGTAAAGCATTTATGGATGCATACCCTCACGTACAAGGAAAAAAGAAAGCAAAAAGATATAAAAAGTAATGTAATTTTCAAAACACAAGATCTACATGTTCATTTTCTCTATTGTTCATACTTTTATTTTAACCATACATGATGAAGCAAAGATAAAACCTGATGATGGATAGAAGCGGGTCTGTTATAAGCTATGCTGCTTAAAAGAATAAACAAGCTTTAGTGCGCATCTACAGCTTTTTTCACACGTCCGCAAGAGTCTAAAGGGACACCTTTTTTGGTTAACCCTTATTTTGGATTTTCAAGAAACAAATTTATTTAATTTCATGATGAAAGACACCACAAGGCATAATATATTGAGTCATTTTTAAAAGAAAAATTGTTTATTTATTACCAAACGAGAACGTAGAGATGGCCTATAAAGATTACCTAAAGAAAAGTACCTATAAAAAGAGTCCACATCAGCGCCACAGAACCCTAAAACGAGGGATTCCGGCTTTGGCTACTGTCCACCCCAGAACCCAATAAAAGCCTCCGTCATCGTCCCCTGCTGAGTAAGTCTTGAACAAGAACTTACCACTGAGTCAAAGATTGTATTGAACGTCAAAAGAAGTATTCGAGAGAAAAAAAAAGATAGGAGAAGAAAGAAAGAAAAAGGAAAAAAAAAAAGAGAACGTATTTTTATATATTGTTTGTGTACTGATTCACATGAAATTCCTACACTTACCTTTTAGAGCATTTCATCATTTTTTACTTCTTGAATGCATTATCGTACGCTCTAGCGTATATTTATACCTAACAGAAAAAAAAAAAAAACCTTCCTCATCCTGTAGAATAGAAATTGTTCTTATAGTAGCACTTTATTAAATAATATGTTTAACGGAATGATGTTGGCCTTAGGGGGCTCTTCATAGATTGTTAATGTAACAAACACAGATGCATGAGGATTGTGCAGCAAGAAGCCTGCTATGTCAAAAATAAAAATATAAAATGTGTGACCTAGTTCACTTTTATGGACTATAGCTCTTCATTTTGATCATTATCAAACTTTTCAGCCAAAACATGTGTTGACTTTGCCATCATAATTTTACTTCACTTAGGTTAAGGAAGATAATCGTAGACTGAAATTATCCAAAAGAGGCAATTGCTGGGATTTAAATAAAAACGATTCTAAATAGTGCCAAGCACTAATATAATATCTGGCCTTGACTTTTACTGATCAAAGATTTCTTCATTTCATTACAAGATTGAATAAGTCTAAAGTAAGCAGAAAAGAGGTTAGAACAGATTGAAGCAAGGGTCATGTAACACTGCAAATATTATGATGCTGACACAGTTCGTGAAATCACGATTATTTATCAATTTATCAATTTTTTTTCGAATTCTTCCCTTTTCCTTTTCACCCGTTTTTGAATTATTGGAGCACTGGATCGTCAGATTGTTGAATTACTGGATTACTGGATTAATGGATGGTAAGTGACAAGCTAAAGTTTGTCAAGGATTTGCTCTAACTGACACATTTTTGTACTTGCAGGATAAGGATAGCAACAACTAGCGCGCATCCAGTCAATAACCCAGCCAGCCTCTCAGCATACAGCTCAACTCACAACCACATAACCATTTTCTTTTCCTCTAGCTAAGCGTATAAACCCATGTTATAAGCTAGACATAATAAATAATAAAGTATGCAATAAAGCTTGAACAGCATCATTCATGCAGGCAAGGTTTAC
>JAMYHX010000805.1:0-11762 GCA_025529335.1 Rhizopus sp. PT2906 | reverse complement strand
ATTAGTGAATTACCTACTTTAAAAACTGCAAACTTGACCTCATTTTTACTAGCTGCCTCTACACGTCTACAAAACTATCAAAGAATCCATAACTACTACTGTCAAGATAAATGGTATGTCGCTTTCTTGCATGGTGTGTATTTTAATAACGCTGCGTATGGCATAGGTCTCAAAAGTTAAAGTTCAAAACGTATATCAACAAGCAAAAAGGAACTCAAGGAATCGTTAAAGGACTCTTTGACAACAGCAAAAAGTATGGCGCATCAAGCACAGTTGGCGCTAAAAATCAAAACCCAAACAAAAGCAAACATATACCTTTACCTCCTGCTGACCTCCCTTCCTCCTCTCAACGGAAGCGGATCATTGCGTTCATAAATGGTTCTTTTTGTTCAAGTATGAAATGAAAACGAGCTGCACCTACTAGACGTATTACTGAAGAAATCAAACGAAAATGCAAACAACCCAACAAGGGACCGAATTTATTTATGTTGACGAGTACTTAACGAGTCAGATCTGTAACAAGTGTAAAATGAAAGAAATGAATAACATCTCAATTATTGGATCAAAGCGAAGAGTATACTCTGTCCTCAAGTGTGAATCTTGTGGTACGATTTGGAATCGTGATGTGAATAGTGCATTAAATATATATGGTATCTTTGTTTACAAATCAAAACACAACAGTGAAAGCCTTCCCCACTTCAAAAGACCTTCAAAGGATTAACGGTGCTCCCTGGATTTAATGCGCTGTCCATAACGGCAGTGCATTCGTTAACGCCTCGGTAAATAGATGGTGACTTTTAAACTACCAACAATAGCCTTTCGTCTTTTTTTTTTGTTCCTACTATGGGAGATTGCTGTATATGTATTTATTTTTTCAAGAATTAAAGATTAAGATTGCTGTGCAAAACAATGTCAAGCGCTTGCTTCACAAGGATTTATTTGATATTGATTATATAGAAAAACGTATTACACTTGAACAAGCGAAGGCAACTGAAAAGCTAGAATCTTCGTTCACCGAAACCGTTCAACACATAGCTTGGATCCATCCCTCACAGGACGAAAATATATTCTAGCATCGTGAGGGGAAAGAAAGGAAAAAGACCAAATAGACTCTTGAGTCCAGTATAGTTGATAATATTGCGGCCAACGTGGACCACGTCAGGCATAGAACGCGATGCTGTACTGCTTACGGTGAGGCCATGCTCTATACCTATAACGGTCATTGAGGCCGTATTGCCTGCTTGCATGGAAGAGTCTATCACATAATTAACAGCAGAGGTGCAATCAGGTCCCTTGGAGGTGCTCTATTCAACACTAGGGGTATTGTTCACGAGAAGCCCGATGGAAACACCCCACAAAAACCCCCACTTCTTGTACGTGGAAACTACTGATAAGATTCACCACATTAACGAAAAACTCACCGAGGAAGAAACGCATGTCTAGAAGGGGAATCATTATCAAATGATCATGCGTGAATAGAGTACCAGCCATTCAAAATGTGAGAGGTGAAGAGAAAAAGGAAAAAAGAAAACTCTCTCTTTTCATATCTGCAGAAATTTAAAGTCAAAAGATGTCAAGGTAGAGGCCACAATCTGAGTGATCTTCTGACTGGAAAACGTTTGGGTGAGAGAGTGCGTTCGGCGTACAACCGTGTCAAAATCAAAGAAGTGTCATGGATTATATGAACAATAATGTTTATCAACAAATGATAGATTTTCTAAACCACACTTCACTGGCAACTACATGAGTTATTTCAGCTTATACTTGTATCCCCAAAATTGGTCGAAAGATCTCCTGTGTAAAAACCAAATCTAGCGTTAAAATCACTGAGGTATTGGTTGTAGTTGTGGTTGTTGTTAGTACTCGTGTAAATGTGTAGAATAAAACCAAAAAAGTGACTAGTCTCTGTTTTATTCTTTTATTAGAAGAACTTATAGCAAAAAGAAATTAGGCTGTTTTAAAAGAGGTCGAAGTACATGTAATTAAGTCAAATGTGTTCAAATACGACAATCCACCGCACATGATGGTTTGTATTGTGTTAGAAGTTGTTGATGGGAGCGATGATAGAATCTCCAAAACTGTTTTATTATTCAGGGAAGGTGGTAATTGCAAACAGTGAATTGATGTCTCAGCTATTGTGAAGGAAAGGTGATACTGAGCAAAAGAAGAATCACGAGGGGGCAAGTGATGGATGTGGTACGGACAGTTAGGATTTACCAGTATACATATACCTTGCGCGCCTCTGTTATTATAGCACTCAATAGGTATACCATACGTGTGAAATTGTTTCCAATTTGTTGGGTATCTTGCAGGTGGAAGTAGCCAGGTTTCGGTGATTAAAAGGATCGATGTTGATTGTGCTGCATCAATAATAAATGTAATGGCATGCTTGGGTAGACCAGTGGTGTTGAAATGTGTAACTTTTAAGTGGCTCATAAGGATGTAGAGTCATCTATGGTAACAGTTTCCCTTGTAGAGTTAGTGTCGGTGTTGATAGATTCGTGAAATAAGTCGTCCATGTTGTCCATGGTGACATTGCCAGATTGGAAGATGTCGGTAACTTGGTTGGATACTTGTAAAAGCGTTTTACTGATCCATCCTTTAGAGTAGAAGAATCCGGAAACAGCATGCTTGGCGGGCGCGCGAATGTATTTCAGGGCGCGTGCCATACGATCACTGTGATGCATGAAGGTGAAGGAATTTTGTTCTGTCCGAACGACATAAGTTATTGAATCAACTGTATACCGCTATGAATAAAAGACCTACGTCAACGACGCCTTTTATGTTTACTTTATAGATCATAGATCATAGATCTTAAATATGACGCTAACAGGAACATAATTGTAATGCGTCAACATGAAATCAGCATGACGTTAATATTTTCCTTTTTAAGTAATTTCTTAATAGCAGTGCATGAATTCTAATCATTATAAATATGGTGCCTTTTTTCTTCTTGCCACATTTATTCTCTATTCATATTTTCTATTATAAACATGTCCTCATCTGCTCCCTCAAAGTCTGAAGCCAAGAAAGATCAATTTGTTGGCAATGTCAAGGAAACTGTTGGTAACGCTATCGGTAACGAATCTCTTGAAAGTAAGGGTCAAGCCCAAAACACCTCTGGAAAAGTCCAAGAAACTGCTGCAAACATAACTGGATATGTCCAAGGTATGGTTAATCAAGCAAGTGGTGCTGTTATGGGTGCTGTTAATTCTTTGACTGGTAATACGACTGATGAAGCTTCCAACAAGGTTACTGAAAAGAAGGGTGAAGCTCAAAAGGAGTTTAATAAATAAGCCCCAATTGTACTTGTAAATAGTAGTAGCCATAATAAACTGTAATATTTTTTTTTTAAACGAGAGGATTTTATTGTGTATTTTATTTACATTTTATATAAAACTCTAACAAATGACAGATTGACCAAAAAGAAAACTACGCTAAAATAATAGTAAAAACTAGAGGATATCCCTAAGGAAATTTATGATCTAAAAAAGAAAAAGGAGAGAGACATTTTGTTGGTATATGTATAAAATAAAGAAAGAAATTACATGTATATAGAATAAATAAGGGAGAAGGGAAGCATCAGGAAATACCAAGTGTTCTTTTACTAAACTCATATACAGCATAGCTAATACTAACAGAAGGCACGACCTTGAATAGTGTTGGTCCCAATCCTTTATAAAATCCTCTCACTCCATCAGCTTGAAACGTCTTTTTGGCTGCATCCCAAGCAGACGTATATCTATATGGATGTGCTGGTGTACCTTGTGCTTGAAGTCTATATATAGTGATGAATATTGAATCTACTATTCAATACAGCGGAACTTACCTTGTTCTAATCATATTCAAAGGATATACACTTGTGGCACCAATAGATCCACTTACCATACCACACGCCCAAAGAACGAGCACATTAGGGGGTTTACTCTTTCCTTGGTCATCCTTTTGAGAATTCATGTATTGTAGATAAGTCACCTTTAACGTTTCATAGATTCCCATATCCAAGGCTTGATAAGGAAACACGCCCATCAGACTCACAGCTAATCCTGGCCAAAATCCTCTTAAACCGTGTGCCTTATAAAGTGATCTTGCGGTATTTATAATCATAGATTGCTGCTTAGATCTATAAGCCGCACCGCAGTGATGGTGATGTCTTTTCTCGTGTATAGCATTCGATGACATAATTCTTGTTTTTAAAGTTTCTAAAGGATAAATACAAAACTGAGCGCACAGACCTGCTACACCGCCAGCCACAAAGCGAGCACCAACAGGGATATCATTCTTATCTTCTGAGTTTGTCAGTTCAGCAAGAACTGATTTAGCTGTTTCAAACACATAAAATTTGATGGCTGATTCAGGAACAATCTTGATCACGTTTAATCCGTTGCCAACAAAGAAGGCACGAAATCCACCACCTTGATGATAAATGTTCTTTAAACCGTTCAATATGGCCGATTGCTTCATTATTCCTGTTGCTGCTGTTGTTGTATGAACTGGGTTATATGCGGTCTGAGTGATTAGGTAGACCTTTAGTCTGTCAAATGGTGCTGTGCATGTTCTTGAGACAGCACCAGCAATTCCACCAGCAGCTAAATATTTGTAAGCATTGATGGCAGCTTCATCTGTATGAGGTATAACCACTTCAGCATCATGTGTGATCTGGGTTGATGTTTGATAGTATTGATATACTTCAATTAGTGTTGTTTCTCTAGGTAATAACTATAGAGACGATTAATACAATGACGGGATGTTATCTTTATCATTTACTAGTAGAAAATCTCTCCAGTCTTGAAAGTCAATATAACCATTACCCTCTATTTAATAGATTAAGTATGTATATACAAACATATTATGTATATATAGTTCAACTTACCAGTATCAATACATTGTATGAAATTGGTGATATCTTCATTCGTAACGTGAATCCCGGCAGCCTTTAGAGCATTCTCCAAATCTTTAGGACGTAGCTTGAAGTCACTCGATTGATTAATCTCTGAGAATAACTCCCAAAGTTCCTTTTCCTTTTCTAATACATAGTTTCTAAACTCTTGATAATAGATCACTCCATCATGCGCCGTATCACACTTTGCTAGTAAATCGGTGACATATCGTGTATGTGCTGGTAAGTGAGTAAGTTTTAAAAATCCTCCCAAAACGTCATCAGCATCCAAGTATCCTCTTTTTTTACAGTCCAATGACTCAAATAAACTTTTTATTCGAGCTTCTCTTTCACTTGCTTTTTCATCGTAATAAGGATGTGGTGAACCAGGAACTGACTTCATTTGTTAATTCATAAAGCAACTATAAAGAAAAAAAGAAAGAAAAAAGAGAGAAAGAAATGCAAGCAGATAAAGGACGGGTGGTTGTTAATGATTGAAGTCAATGTAAGAAAAAAAGAAAAAAAAAAATAGTGGATTTCCTTAATTGTTAATGAGAGAAAATTCAGACAGACAGTGAGAAAGAGGCTAAAGCAAGGGTTGAGGATTGAATGGCCGACCGGTACTTTCGAACATTCACCTGTCATTTATGGAAAGGACTCTCTGTGTGCAAATAATAAAAGAAGTAAAAGAAATGATTAATAAATCAGTTACGTGTTATTTATAAGTTCTCTTCTCTCAAAAATACCAAGCTCTTTTTATGTACTATTACATACCAGCTTTTTTTTTTCCTACTTGCAAACTCAATCATGTCGTTCTTCCATCTTTTCCTGGGTTATTTCTCTCCACAGGCTGGAAGTCTGCTTTTGCTTAAGGAAAAGAATACAGCGAGTTTCTCTGGAGTTATAAACAGCGTGTTGGGTGCTGTATTATATCTTCAGTTAATTCTTCAACAGCAGCAGAAGGATTAAACATCAATAAAATGAATAGCCAGCCTTTACGTGTTTCTCAGTCAAAATGCGTCTACGACCTTTTTTTTTCAAAGACTTTCAGGACGCTCCTCCTACTGTTTAATTCATCTCTGTATTATACAAACATGAATATCTCAGTTATTTCGCTGCAGACGATGTATTCGTGCACTTTGCAACCGTCAGTTTGAAAGAACCTAGTTTTGTCTTGAAGAGTGTAGGATGTATAAGCACGTTTTTCTGTCACCTATCTCATACGGGGATCCTCTTCTTTGGGCCCTGTCTATTTGCATCGCATTAGTCTGAAAAGATCTCTCAAAGGGCATTCTTTTTGTAAATACTATGACTATAGACTTTATCAGCCATGACATATTGTTGTGCAAACTATTTATAGTTTTTACCGTACTTCCACTCACAATTTACCGGATATTTGAAAACACTGCCGGCTTTTTTGAATAATTTTGGACACTTGCGTGAAGTTAAATTGCCCAAAATAATAAACTTAATTTGGCCAACTGTTTGAAGCTAATATGTCCAGCATTTCGAAAATAATTTGATCAAATATTAAAATGATTACAAAGGTTCTTTATTCACGCATTTAGGGAACACATCAATCGAGTGCTGGATGAAGTTTTGTATGTGTTCAACAGGAACATCCTCGCTGCCTTCAATTACTCTTGAAGAAAGGGTTTCTGCATCTATCAATTCGCTTCTTCTGATCCGGTCCTTCGGCACTTTCCAAAACATCTCGATAGGATCGAGTTCAAGCGAATAAGGAGGAACGTGTAATGGTATATAATCCCTCTCTCAGATGATGGGGTCAACAGTGTCAGAACAATAGATTGGCGCATTATTCATAGGTATAACCATCTCCTATCAATGTTCTCTCAAGAAACAAAAGATCCGAGTCTATCCATCACTATTGTATTCTTGACATCCAGTTTACTGTCATAGAGATGGCAAGTTGTCGCCAAGAAAACACCAACATCAGAGATAGTTATATCTCATTCATAACCGCAAGAAATCGTGAATGGAAGAAAAGCAGACGAGCTCGCACAGACAAAAATACTCAGATGAATCAAATTAGGAAAACAGAGTGGTCGAAGGGGCGAAGTCTAGTTGCCTTTAAAAATCGTAAAAGCAGGCGGCAGGTCTGCTGCATTTTTTTTCTTAAACCAAAATGAATAAAGAGGTACTCTTCAATTTTTTAACGCGTCTCTACTAGTACTCGTTAGCCTTCTTTATATATACTTGGCTTAGAACGAAAAAATACTTGCAAAGCTTAGAAAATAGAACTTTCCAAGAAGAGCGATATTTAGTAACCTCACAACCACAAATTTTCTTGAGCAGGTTAACAAAAAGAAAGCATTACTTTCCAATTCAGCTGCATCCTCTGCAGAGGAGTCTACTGAGGAGATCAATAAAAGGATTGAAGAAATAGAACAGGTAAACATATTTTATGAATATTATTTTTCAATGCAAACTAAAATTATAGTATGTTGGTGAAGACAGAATAAAAATCAACAACAATTTGTTGTTGTTGGGAACAATTATTAAGCGTGAAGCGATGAAGAAACAAACGAACTACAAGTCATTACCTCCTTCTGACATTGCACTCGTAGAGTAAGTTTAAACAGCTGACTTTAACCACCAAAAATAATACTGATTTCTTTTTTTGACAAAGCTATGGCTTGAATTGTATTCTTGATTTAACGCATGGATCTTTGACCAGACAACATATGTCATTCTCAAAAGATGATGGCTTGATTGAATCTAGACCGGCATTACGCAAAATCGATAGAATATTCAAGGTGTGTATCAAGCACAAACATTTAGTTGTACTAAATGTATAACAAACGTTATTATAGAACCCTCAGGACATGGAAGTATGCTACTAGAAAGCGAAAGAATATCAGCGAAAGGCGTCTAAATTTAATGAAAAAATAGGGTATGAAGTAGTAAGCGTTATGTAAGTTTATATTATTATAAAAACTATTACTTGAATGATTGACAACCTATTTTTTAGCATTGATAAGATGATTAAACATAACTCAATATTCACCCTCTCGAAGCCAACCCCATCAGAAGCAGACGTCATGATAAAAATTTGGGCTGATATATTTGACACTCTCTTTCACAGCACTGGAATATACAGTAGTTTGAAAAAATGATGCAACCTTGGTTCGATTCCCACTTGGTCCCACATTATCTTCCTTAAGCTAAATTGTTTTTCTTAAGTTATTAAAGCAAGAATATTTAACCTCCTGTATGCACATCAGAGCAAAAAAAGGGAGCTATAGAAGAGTACATTCTTTCCGGAAAGTAAGTTCGCCCAGGGCGAGAACAAAATTCAGGTTATACAAAACATAAATTCGTGCTGATGGAAAATCATTTCACCTGGTGATGAAAGCAAAATTCGTTGTTGCATGAAATGTAAATTCGTCTTGGTTGACAAATCAGATGCCTTGTTGTCAAGAATATTTTGTACGACAAGCCTTGGCAACTTCAGATATAAAAGAACACACCAAATTTCTTTTTCACTAGAAATCACAGATTATGAACATTCAATTTTTGTTTGAAAATGGGAAAGGTTCTGTCGTCGACGAGTATGGCAGACCTGAACCAATGGATTATATTGTTGATGAGGAGCAGTTTCGTCTTGAAACATTGAGCTCTCATACACAATATTTATTTCAACTGCCTCTGGAGAGCGAGAAAGAGAGGCAAAGCCTAATCGTGATGTTAAAATGAGGGAAACATCAGTGAAGCGAAATTATACACGCTATTCTGATCAGGACAAAGTGAGGTCCTTCAAGCTGTTGTTTGAGAGGTGTTTGAGTGCGGCTGCTGCTGCAACGCAGCTTGGAATTCATGTTCGTACAGCACAAAAATGGGCTAAACAATATGAGAAGGATCCTGACAGTATCTTTGAGAAACGGAGAAAGACTGGCCGTCCACGTATTCTCCATGACGAACACAAAAAAGCTATTCTCGAGTGCATTGATGAGAATCCTTCCATCGTCCTAGACGAAGTAATGAAGAAGTTAAAGCAAATGTTTACCGAATTAAAAGTATCTAAAACTACTTTGTTTGATTTTGTAAAACAACACTGCAATTTGTCTCTCAAGAAAGCTCGACTTCAACCCAAAGATCGGAATAGCGAAGAAAAGATTCAAGAGCGGTTGGATTGGATTCATAAATGGGAAAAAACAGACATGGATTTTACGAGAAATTGTGTCTTTCTAGATGAATCTGCCTTTCATATTAGTTTAAAACGTAGTATGGTATGGTCGAAGAAAGGTATACCGGCAGTGGTTACTGTTTCCAAAACACGAGCCACAACAACAACCATTTTAGGCGCGATTTCTGCTGAAGGCCTAATCAAATGCAGCCTTAGACTTCCTCAGCCCCCATCGAATAAAAAGAGAAAGAGGGGAGATGGCATTGAGCGTGTGAGCAAAGAAACGGTTACAGGACACTATATCAGCTTTCTGAAAGCTACAATGGATGAAATGGATCAGTATCCGCACATGAAAGGTCACTACCTCGTGATGGATAATGCTTCTATCCATACATCAGAGGACATTGCCAAATACGTAGAATCTTGCAGTTACCGCTGCGTTTACTTGCCTCCATATTCTCCTGAACTCAATCCAATTGAGCAATTCTGGTCAGTGGTCAAAAGCAAAGTGAAACGCAACAAATTTCTCAAGAAGGAAACACTGATGGCCCGGATCACTGAAGCTTCTAATAGTTTGAAACTAAGCGATTTTAAAGGGATTGTTAGATATTCTCACAAGTGCTTGGACAAGTGTCGTAATAGGCAAGCTCTCTGAGGAAGTTTTCATTCACGCTTCAATGAAAGGTAAAAAAAAAAAAAGCTCATGTATTTGACCTACCTGCTGTTGTTGTGGGTCAGATCTCAAAATCATGACTTGAATTAGGTTAAAAAGAAAAAAGTGTATTTCTTTGTTTACAGTATCCAATTTATTTTTAAAGGAAATAAGAAAAAAAAAAGTCATTAAATACGTGGGAGGGGTATGTCGAAAGGGATACTGATTGACGTGTTTGATGAGATAATCATTATAATAACTCGTGTATAATCTTACAGTAGAGCATACATTCTACTTTACATTCTTCTATCGTATCTGATAAGAATAACTTATAATAATAATAACTATAGTAGCTACTAGTACAACAATAATAACATAAGCATAAATAATCACACTGACCACATTTATCATACTGGCAACATTAATATTCCCTATAAAACTCTCACACAAACTTAATTTAATAATATTCAGCTCTTCTTAATAAAGAATCTAATTCACAAGTCATCGACTTAATAGCCTTTTTAACAATAACACCAAAGCTGAATACAACACTAATACTAGTATGTTTTGAATTTTAGCACTACACATTAAACACAGCATATATAATCAAACAAACACTTAATGATAAGAAGAAAATAAAAAAAAAAGTATGAAAAGAAAAACTCAAGATGAAGACCAGTATGAAGCACCACCTTCCCTCAAAGCAAGACCGGTTCCAACTTGGAGACACAAAGCTAAAAGTGAAAATTGAATGAATCGGTATTATTATCAATTGAAGAATAGTCATCTTTGTTATCATTCAAAAAATCATTAACATACTGCACTTTGAATAAAATTACTGGCAAGATCAGATGATGCTGAAGTGTTGATCAAGCTGATACTCACCGTCTTTATATAATTCTTTAGCCAGATGCTAAATTGTTTTAACAGCAAACCAAGCCTGTGGCAGAATGAGCTGTGTACTGCCTTTAGTAATGCAATATTTCATTATTAATGTTGTTATATTGAACTGTAGACCTTATTGAAATTGTTATGCATAACTTGATAAATCTATTAGAATCGATGATTTGCTAGCAAAGTTTTAGTATTTCACTCACAGTTAATGCGTCATTGAGCGAGATCTGGCAGGCAAATAGATATGTGTGCATTCAATGATGCGCTCATTTAACATCACAAGATAGTACAGGCAAGATTATATTGGAAAGAACAATGCCAGGTATAATCAACGGCAACTACATTATCCAGCATTTCATCTCATTTGAATCATAGCCAAATATCGTTGCTGTATGTGATAAAGATCAGCCCATTGAAACCAAATCGAAAACATTGCCATCATTGCAACTATTGACTCGAAAAGGTACATCACGATATTATCATTCGTATGGGCACTACATAATAACATGATGATCTATTCTCCTGACGCTGTTGATCCCATCAAGAAGGTGATGCAGTATTCACTCCGAGCCAAAGGGTTACTATGGCAATTCCAGAATTGGTATCAAGCCTACATTCTGGATTCAGTTCAATTACTTCTACCATGCTTACCATACAAACGTCAAATGCGTCCCAAGTGCAGCAGTTGAACCAAAGCATTTCAAAATTCCTTGCTTTAAGAAATACTTTCTTCAATCGAAATAGACTTTCCCTTATACCGGCAACGCCTTTGACCCAAATTGTTCCTGGAGCTCAACCTTCAGGTGCCTCTGCTACTCCATCTAACTCGACCTCCGCCGTACCAACCTATCAGCTCAACAGGGATATATTAACTATTACGGATGCCTGGAGAGAGTACAGCGTAGGGTTCCCTGAGTAGCCTTCGATACAACCTTTAGAAGCACAGCTTGGGACAGCCTGGCGAAAGAACAGGAAAGAGTTGCGTTTCTTCTGCTGAAGAAATGTAATTCACAGCGGGATCCAGAAGATATCCAATAATCACAGCATCTCCTTTAAGACACTACATACGTTCTAGAAAATGAAAGAATTGATCTAAAAAAATTGTTGGAAGAATATGAATAGATACGTGTTTGCTTTGCTCTGGTCATATATTTCAGGCAACACTGTCACCCGTTGATCGTATTCTCCTT
>JAMYHX010000804.1:0-11763 GCA_025529335.1 Rhizopus sp. PT2906 | reverse complement strand
ATAAGATCAGCCATGTCTACTTCAAGATAGTACTGCTTTGTCAACACATTTTCCTGAAGTTGATCTCTATATATATAGGCAGACAAGACATTAGCTCACAAAAGACATATCACACAAAAACGTTACCTGTAAATAAAGTTATTTCTTGCACGGAAAGTTTGAATGAACTCATAGAATAAAGAAGTGATTTCAGAGTGAGAATTAACTTGAACTTGTCCAGGAAGAACAGAGGTTGAATAGATTTGCCCTTGATCCCAACCAAATGCAGCCATGGTTTAGAATAATAATAATAAAAAAAAGGAACGCCAAAAACGACACGTTAATTTTTTTTCCCCTCAAAATTGGAGCAAGTCACAATTGATTTAACTTTCGCGTATCCGCGCGTAAATCTTCTTGCAATAAGGGAAGCTACAATTTAGTCTACATGATGCTGATAATTGCGGACAACAAATCCTTAGTACCTGAGCTGATAAATTGGCACTTGTAGCAGAGACAAATCTTTTTGGTTTGTCCCTCGTGCTTGTAAACGTTGTTTTAAAAAAAAAGCACAAGGACGCATACAAGCGATCTGTTTAATGAAGTGAGTATGTTTTCTAGTTTAATTGAGTTGTAATAATGAATTGATTCTGTCGAGTGAATACACTTTTGACAACATGCGTTCTAGAACTGTTTTCGAAAATAAATGATTAATTGTGTTCTCATTTAATAATAGTTGTCAAAAATAGTTGTCACTTGGGTATATTATGTAAATTATTGAATGTATTTCCCTTTAACTTTTCTCTTCTTTTTCTTTTGTTTGACTTATATCCTTGAGTGTACACTATGCCTTCTCTTACAGCGATATATCATATCAAAGAGAAATACAGATTAAAACGACTGAAAGTAGAGAATAGTTTGTTTTTACTCTATGTATAATATACACTCCATCTCACATAATACCTTTGTTTTTAACCTGATAGCAGACATTGAAAGTTGTGAAGATTATGGCCACCCTGAACATAAGAGCAAAGACAGCTATAAATGCTCGCTCTATGTAAGCAGTAAGTATACACATACATACATGCATTTCAAAATATTTCAATATAACGTCATTCAAAATGACAGAGAAAAGAAAGATTGGCTCAAAAGATGATGTTGGAACAAAGATAGAGAAAGAAAAGGGGGAAAAACAGCGTCTTGAAGTAGCCAGTAACAATAAAAGTAATAATCAAGTCCAAATATGCAAATCATGCGGCCAAACGGGCCATAGAAGTGCAAGGTCCAAAGAATGTAGTTACAAGGCAACACTAGATGAAGCGATGAAAAATGAACTTGGGGGCAATTACGAGCGCTTTGCACGCAAAGTCTACCTTGACGCTGTTATAAGGTCAGAATATAAGGAATCATTTACGGAGAAAATCATCAAATTAAGCGCTTTCATTAGAAATGTGCTTTTTCGGGCGCAGCTGTTTGTCAACGCGTATATTGTTAATAACAAAGATTCCACTGATTCGGTTGTTATAACGCAACAGAATTTTTGGTATGCTATCTCGCAACTCATTATGGGCCAAAAAGATCACAAACAAGGCCAACATTTCCAACAATGTCGCTCTTGGTTTCGAGGATTTTAAGGCAGACAAAAATCAAATGCAGGAATGGCCAATATACCGATTAACGGAAGAAAAAAATGCAACAAAACAAAGCAGAATCGAAAGCATCGCAAAAAGAAAACAAAGAAGAAGCAAGAAAATAGTCAAATGTAATTATGGCAATAGTGTTTAATGTTTAAAGGCTATTGACAATGATATAATTGGGCCATCTGCTGAAGAAAAGGAAAGACTAGCTCGGAAAAGCAAGCTCCAATATTCCGATTCGATTCCTCTGATAGTGTTTGGAGATAGCATGAAAAACAAAGACGCTGTTGCTATCAGGGGCCATGTCAGCGGCGTCACGGGGATTCTGCAAAAGGGGCTTCTTCAGAGATCAAAGCAGTTCAAGAATGTCCTGGTTGGCATAAATGAGTTCCGAATATCGAAAGTATTCTAATGAAATTAGAGTGATAAAGTCTATGTTATTTAATGACAGTTTTGTTCCATCAACTATTTAAATATGCAACAGTTGTAAGCAGAAGGGGCTGGAACAAAAGAAGCTCTCGAATGGTAAAAAGTCCCACAGTATATTAAATTGCAAAATCTGCAATATACTGTGGAACAGAGATGTAAACACAAGTAAAAACATGCTTGATATCTCTTGCGCCATTTGGAGAGGCGAAGGAAGACCTTTGGTTTTCCTTAGAGAAATCGCCGTCGAGAATACAGTTTCCTCCACGAGGGTTTAGATATAACAAGTGTGTTTTATTCAAACTCGGTATAAAATATTAAAAAGGGTATGAAATCTTGGTATATATGACTGTATAGGGCTTACTATCCTTGCAATCATGTGTCTTTCTAGTCAACGAGTTCAAATGGTCCTTAAAGCGCTCCTATCAAATCCGTCTACCAAAGCTGTCACTCGTCCATCACAGCAGATGTACTATTGCTTTGAAGTATACCATCATCAACGATGGTGGGTTGCTGCCGGTTGGGGACATTGTCTAATACCACAAGATCCTCCAGTATGGTGGTTTTTAAAAATCTTTTATTTTTCTTTATATATATATATATATATAATTGTTGGACGTAAACCAGACATTCATTTGGAACCAACCTGTTCAATTCGTACGTTTAGATTGCCACCACCGACAAGGATAGGCAAGCAACAAAAACATGTCACCTGGGTATGGACGGATCCAGAATGGATAAGAGGACAAGTAGGATGGCAATACACTGACTGGACCTGGAAATTCAGATCAAAGACTCATACATGCTACGAACGATGGCACCGTCTGGCTGAACGTAAAGAATACCTTGTCAATTTATAAAAAATTATTGTTTATTATTATTTTGGACTAAAAATACAGGACAATGTTCTTATCCATGCATAATGAGAATTACTAGTAAGACATTGTATTTTCATGGATCGGTTTGGAGTCTTTATTAATATACTTGGCACATCTTCATTTTGTATGACTTCAAATGACACAACTCGAACTATAATAAGGATATAAGTAAACAGAAAAAAACACATATATACAATTTTACCATTTTTTATAGCTTCATTTTGTTGATTTCCAGGTTCGTTTGTACTCCAGTAAAGCATTTGGGTATAGGGATGAAACCAAAAGAACCGCTGATGCTTGTTTTCCTTTCTTAATCTATGACGTGTGTACTTCCACATCCAATCACCCACCATCGTACGTGTAAAAACTTGATGTCTTTCGATACTCTTGTCATCTTTACATGAGCATAAAGGATCGGCAGTCGAAATGGTGTCTGTGGAAGAATAGGCGCATTTGATCAATGCGGTAGAACGGTTGCACAAATCTAAATCCGGGGAAAGTTTGATATCGATGGTTTCTTGACCGTCCGAATCGTACGCAAATGAAGGGAGCACTAGCTTGTCTTGAGAACACGATGGATGACGTTCAGAACGATTGCATGGCTGTATGTCCGTCAATGTCGAACCTAGGGCACGACAGCTGTTGTTACTGCTGGCACTACTCAGTACCCGAGTCGAAGGTATCGTGGGAGAAGTGAGGCGGTCATGGAGCACTTTCAATATCATGTCTCTTTCTTCCTGATGAGCTTCTTTGATGATCAATAGTTCATGAGCATGATCTTCTTGTAATCGTCTTCTGTCTAATTGCCATTGTGACTTCAGTTTGTCTATTTCTTGAGCCATCTTTCTTTCCCTTTGTTGGATATCTCTTTGTACATGGTCAAGTCTTGTAGTCAATTCATAAATGATTTCTTGTAGTTCTTGATTTTTCAACTCTAATTGTGATATCTCCTGTCTGTACCTTTCATCAATGTCTGCATCGTGCAAAAAAAAAACATTGAGGTTAGAATAAAAAAAAAAAAAAAGGAAAGAAAAAAAAGGTTTGCTTTTAATTTATGATGATTTACTCCTGATGATCCATTAAAGCAGTTACCATGGATTCTCAGGGTCATTAATACATGTATTAAATATCACATTCAATATGACTAATAGACAATACTGCATTGAGATCAAAGCCAGCCCCCTTCTCTCTCTTTTTTTTTTCAACTCCTTATTTAATAAAAGCGTCATTTATTTTTTATTTAACCTCTTATAAAGATCGCTCCAGATCCATTTCTATCCAGTTTTGTAGTTTTATCCATATGGTCTAATCCAATTATATCTCCTTTATGATAGGGTCTTTGACTAAATAAGGTCTCATCTTCATCATTGACCAAAAACGAGTAGTCTTCATCTTCATTAAAGATATTAATCTTTACTTTACTCCATTCTTTATCATCCATCCCTGTTCTCGATTGAAGTCTCTTTTTTGTTTCGCTTAAAGGCTCTTCCTAATGAAACATATGAGTTTTCATATAAAGCATCTAATCACAACTTACGGGTTTAACAACAAATCGGAATGGAACGGAATGTGTATGACTGGGTGTTCTTTGGAAATGGAACACGCTTATGAGCACATCATCTTCTGTCATCTCTAATTCCTCTGCAGGCACTTCCTCTACGTACACCTTCAGACACTGTTTCTCTGATACTGCTGCCTTCCAATTCAATTCATCATACTCACAATTGAACCGACCATCGAGTTCATCAAAGATACGGACCCTTCTGGTACCTGACTCGGTCTGAAATGTCACCTTCTTATCCACCAGCGCGTTCAGTAGATCCTCTATCGTGCTCTCCTTGGACAACAACAAGTCGACTGTGTGTTTGTCCTTTAGTGTCGGCGTACATACTGTCACGGTCACAGAGCACTTGGACTCAATCTCGTCCAGGCTCATGTCTAGCTTTTCATACAGCAGTCGGTACCGGCCTGTTGCCTGACCCGTCTGATAGCCTGCGGCCAAGACCTTGCCCAGTTTGAGTCCATTGAATCGCTTTTGAGGTATCTTGCCTTGATAATACGGGTTGATCACTCGCAATTTGTCTGCATCCACATGAAGTTCTTGAGCAAGACAGATAGCCACTTGTTCATAACTCATGTCCTTGTGAAGCCATAGGTCTAGGTCGGGGGACATCTCATCGTTGCTGTCACGAGGAGAGAATGTCACGAGAACTTTGCCAAGTTCGTATTCGAGGTACTTATCCACTGTCGCGTGCCCTCCGTTCTGAACGATCGCTTGCTCTTCTTGAGGGCTCAACGCTCTTTGAACACAAAGAATATCGCCATCCTGAAGTTCTGCCAAGGTAGTGGTCAAGTTGAGGTCGAGTCGGTCGACCATCGAAGGCTTGACTTCTTCGTATACCCAGATATCTTGTGTTTCGTCAAGTCCCACCATCTTTTTGAAGAGATCCAAGTAGGTGTGGAGTTCAGTCGCCTTGTCTGCATAAAAGTGTCCTACGCCCCTAAAAGAGCTCATATTAGTGTCTTGTCTATGACATCACTCTTTTAGCTTACTGTAATATCTGTTGCTCGGGACTATAGAATTTGACAAAGATCAATGCATCGTGCGCTGACATATGTCCTGCATAAGGAAATGGGGGTGTATCGGTTTCTTCGAGGTAGAGTCGAAGTGTAACCTGGTTCGTAGCATACCTCTGACGCACTTCGTCCAGAGTTGAATCCGCATCGTCGTCATGAATAGGCATGTCAGCGCGTACCGTGCGGTTCTGTCGATTGACCATCAGCCAGAACCTAATGTGAGTCTCGGGCAGACCTCGCCATTGAGCAATCTCTGCTCGGAACTGTCCAAATGTCTGATCCTTTCTCACGCGAGAGACCAAGATCTTGTTGTGCGCAGCATGACGTTCGTCAAAGTCTGTAAAGTCAAATCCACGGTTGCTCCTGAACGATTCGTCTGTCGCGAGCAAGATTTTCATGTAATACATCTGCTCCTCCTTTTCTTTTCGCTTGATCTCCAAAAGACGACGTTCCTCTTCAATGCGTTTAATCAAGTGTTTCGGAATATCGTCCTCGGTTACAGGAGCCAAGATGTCGTCGAGCATGCATTCTCGGATATAGACCAACATATATGCGTTTGTAAATCGGTTCATCAGACGTCCACGCATATTGAGACCATGCAATCCAGTCTGTTCTCCGCCATAATTTTCCTCGAGCACTTCCTTTAATGTCGCTGGAATCACCCGGTCATCGTCAAACTTGAACCACTTTCCATTCTTTTCGGGCTTCACAAACGCAAAATAATGTCCGCCTGTCAAGTCACCGCTATGCACCAACACACCGTGCAGCACGTACTTATGGCTCCTGGATCGATCAGCATTAGGCGCAAGATAAGGTTCAAGATCAATCTCGAGCGGGAACTCGTGGCGATCGTTAATCTTGACCATCATATCTCGCATCATATCATATTCAAAACGTTTGAGTTGTAAGTGTAAGACAGGTGGGAAACTTTCAAAAATAACACCTTTCTTGGCATCCTGAAGACCGTGTCCCTCTGCCATATATTTGTTATCTCCCTCGAGCGTCTCTTCAGTAATGTAATCTCTAAAAGAATCTTCGAGGTTCTTGCAACCCTTGACATTTAATTGAATATCTAATAAAAAAAAGGGGGATAAATGACCTGCCAAGATCAAGATAAAGAGAAAAAGAGTTACCATAGTAATCTTCACTGCGAGAGGATTCATAATCGACATTGATACATTTAATATAACTTTTCATTCGACCTACAAACAGGTTCTTTATGGCTCCATCAGCAGGTGTGTCCTATAAGATGTCAATAAGAGGCGTACAACACATACAATGGTTACCTTCATCTTTATTTCTAGATTGTCCTGTAAGACTCTGTTAAACTCTTGGACGTCGTGCTGTCTAAATGCCTCTAAAGAGTCCCAGCCAAAGGACTTGGTCAATTCGGTTGTACCGACGGCGGTATCCATAAACTGTAAATTGTAAAAGACACGTTGGAGCGCAAGTGCAATGCTCTTGGTGGGCTGATCATTTTCGGTTGGAATCTGATAAACTGCTTTTCTAAACGAGTTGGTAAAATAAAGCGATTGGAACAGTGAATTCATATAACAAGTAGCGCCTTGATTTTGAAGTCCAACATAACCCGTTACTTTCTTTGAATCATAACTTTTGGATGTTTTAGTACATTTGTTACCAAACAATAAAGAACAAAAAAAAACTTACTTTATAAAATTATGCCAGAGAATACCCGTCGTATCCTTGACAACCCGGATAATCACACTCACACGAATCGCATCGTTTTCTAGTAGATCGTACAATGTCTCAAACGTAACAAAATTGGTGAAGCCCCAGTCGCTCTCGTCACTCGTAAATCGATGGTGCGCAGTTAATGATACATAGCGAGTAGGTTGAGAAGGTTTAGAAAGTGCAATGATGAATTGAGCACAGGCGTATTCGTCAGGATTGATTGTCGCTTTGGAGTTGGTCAGGTCAAGATAGATGGAAACATATTTATTTTGGTTATTTCCTCTGGGGAACATAAGAACGTTCCTATATGTATGTCAGTCTTGTTTTGTTTTTCTTGTCTGTTTTTATAATACCAGTCATGACCACCTGCTTCAAAAACAGGACCCAGCACACGGTGATCGAGTTTACTCCATTCAAAGATATCCCAATGTACACATTTGAAACTGACAATTTCTTCTTCGATAGGTGGCATTTCTTTCTTAGCAATGGTTTCAACTGATGGTCATGAGTAAGCATAAATATTTTTTTAAAAAAACTTACAGTCTTCTATAATTGAGAGTGCAGGAGGTGGTGATACTTCTGCTTCTGTCATGACTTTGTCGCTGTCATAAGGTGGTGGTGAAGGTGGTTTCTCTAAGGCAGTCGGCTGATCCTCATTCTACAAATATAAATAACATCTCTGACAAAATACACAATACTTTACCATTTTTTTCTATTCGGTTCTTTTTAATTAATATAAAGTACACACACACGCGTACACGCACACAAAAAAAAAGAGACACAGAAAATAATAGAAAGGAAAAGAAAGGGAAAATATAAAGTAGGCCATTTTTTTAGACTTTCTTCTTGCTTTAATTTTATTGGTCAGAATTTGTTTAAAGCTTATTTTAGAATAATGCAATTGTTTACAACTCATCATGTTGCCTTTCAGTTAATTTAATGTCACCTCTGTATGCCCAAGCATCAACTGCACCAGAGCTGACACGATTGAGCCATTGATGAATCTTGTTTTCATCAAATGCGCCTACGTAATTTCTAAACGCATGTTTTGAAGGATGCAAGATGAATAAGGATGGATAATCTTGAGGCAGTTGAAGTGTGTTGACAATGTCCGCAGATTGGCTGGCATGCATCCAACCATATTGGAACTTGTCATTCTTATCTTTTAATGCATTTAATATATCGATCGTTTCCTGCTTATCTTGTTCGTCCGTAATGACCAGCACACAGATCTGGTTTGTATTCAAGCAGTGTTGCTTTAGGCTATCATTCGTCGTAATAGCCTCCACTATGGAGCATGTATAAGATTACGTAATACAAAGGACACATGTATACCTTTTGCCGTCTTCTTTGGTTGGCTGCTATCAGCGCTACCTTTACTATCATCTCCAGATGCCTTGCTTTCCAGAGCGTATTTTTCCAAAAAGGATTTTAATGTGTCTCTCTTCAACTTGCCTTCGAATTGAACTGTGCCATGTTCAGGAGAAATGACAACCAAAGTAGGAAAAGATTGAATATTAAATTCACTGACAATATTCTTTTCGGATTGCTTCACTTCGCCCACTAGCATACGATCTTTAAACTCGACAGAGAGTGCCTTATACAGTGGCGTGGTTGTAGGCTTGTCGGTGAATAACAATGCTTTGGGTAATGTTTTGTTCTGTGTATATATGTGTTATTACTTCTTCTAATCACGCGCAAGGGTATCATTTTTACCTGTGTAGATAAGAAATTATCCAAGGTGATGCTCTTTTTCGATTTAACGTCCTTTTCATTCCATTTGACAAATAATACGTTCGAAGGTTGGTTAGATAATAAATAATCAACAATAGATTTTGCATCTCGTGGTCCTTGGTAGTCTAATGAAAAACCTTTAAATACAAAATACACAAGGGGGCATCATCATCATCATCTACCTGTTGGCACCTTGCTTAACTTGCCTGTCTTTTTATGTTTTCGTAGTTCAGGAGGGAATATTTTGATGGTTGGAAATCCTTTGATATCATAAGTCGCACAGAGTGGTTTGTTGGCTTCTGCATCGCAATCAACTGCATTGACTGAGACAAGTCCTTTCAGATTCGTTGCTACCTTTTTCCACTCGGGCGCGAGTCGTTGGCAGTGACCACACCATGGTGCGTAAAACTCAACGGCAACCAGTTGCTATGGTGACTGGTTAGTTTTTTTTAAAAAAAAAGAAAACAAAAATAGGGGTTACATTCGTATCCATCACGGCAGGGCCAAATGTTTGTGGTGTTAGTAAGTTGACATCGTCCTTGGACGTATACAGAGCTTGAGATAACGCGATTTGAGAACAAACAGTTAATAAGGCAATAATAGGAAGCTTCATTTTGTAAAAAAGAGAAAGAAAAGTAATGAATTAAATCTCAGTAACAACGTTTTATTTATTGATTTGCGGGAATTGTTAAGCACGCAAAATTAAGGGCAGAGCTGATCGAATGTTCTACAAATTAATAAAGTAATCTTTTAACAAAACGTAGGCATCGCCAATAGTACTCATTTTGTTTTAAAAGGAGAGATGATATAAAGTTGCCCTACTTGTCAAAACGGACAATCTGTTGCCAGTCTTTTGATTCAATGTAACCATTGAGGAATAAGCGAATAGGATAAAAACACGTCAACTCCACTTTAACATTAGTTGCTGTCGAATAAGGGTGTCGTCAACTTTCTATTGAAAAGTAACGGTTGTTTCAAAGCCGCAGCCTCGAGAGACCTGTGGCATACGTGACAATTGTTTTTACATATCCACCATCTTTTACTTTTATTATATTTTAGGCTGCTATTACAGCAACAAGATCCATATGTGATAAAAAGCTATTTTATAAATAACAGTAATTAACAACATTATTAACTGATTAGCCTTGGCGTATCAAAATAAAAAGGGTTATCTGCTGAGGTCTCATAGAGACCGGATTAATGCACAGTAGTAAAAAAAAAGCACATGGTCATTTATTTCATCAAGTGCGTTTACTTTTTAAAAGTTACTTCTTTTGACTTGAAGCTTCCTATGTGGGATATATACCAATGCCAACTCTACATTGATGCGTGTATCTTTCTGCTGATGCTTGAGCAACTTATTGAGGACTAGATCGAAGGTTTGAGATAGATGTTGACAGATATTATGCTACAAAAGGTAGATAACTATGATCTGAATAAAAGAATTATATAAAATGATACTACTGAATATGCCAAATGCACATGAATTGCTTAGTTTCACTTAATATTCCAAAGAATGATAATAAAAAATCTGCCAAACATTGCTATGCTTATAAAAAGAGGCTAGATGTCACTTGATAGACAACTACAAGACCCTTCCTTCAAGCACTACTTTATAAACAAGAAACGAAGCTCCACTTTAGCTGAGCTTGATTTTATTTTTAGACTTCAAACAACCCTAACAACACATTTTAGTTTTGTTTAGACTGCATAAATATCCGTGTCACACAATTTACAAACTCGTCCAGAAAGGCTCTCAGGAGGCCCTTTTTATATTCTAAACCTTCATAGCATTCATCAATATCCACAGGCTATTGAAAGCAGGGAGAATCAACCAGTGGGCTGGAAAAGACTGATTTTTTTTTTACCTCGTAATTCACAATCTTTTCCCAAACATTTGGCTTGTTCGTCTTTAGATGCTGAATGATGTTTGCCTTCACAGAGTCATCTAGTACATTCTCTCCAATCTTTATTTCATCTAATATCAATTCGTTATAACATAGAGTCGTCTTTTCATTTTCTGCTACACTAAATTCTTGTCTAGATTCCTTTTGTGTAGTAGTGTCATCCATGATATTGCCATCACTGTCCATAGTAGCACTTATGATGCTAAACTCTTGCATATCATGTGGTTCATCATAGTTTGTATCAGGTATTCTAGATATGAAATCATCAAAAGAGGATGAATATGAAAAGGTACTCTGTGAATTTGCAATAGTGCCAATCATGGAAGAACTTTTATAGCTTGCAGATGATCCATTCTGTAGATATATAGTAATACGTCATTATAAAAACACACATACACACATGGGGGACACGACAATTTTATCAGGGTATAGAATAGAAATACCTCATATGAAGAAGTGGTAACCATACTGGAATCATGATTAAATAAAACGTGAAATAAAGGTAGCAATCTTGCAAATCGAACATCATGAAATAGCACTTGTTGTAACAACGATCTGCTGTCAAGCTGTGATCGTATAATGTCATCTACTCTTGACGTCTTGTTCTAAGAGAATGCAAGTTACTATATAGTTGCATATAGAGATACTTTATACTTTTAGACACTGTATAGTGCAAGTAATAAACGCATATTCTCGTTCTTTATCTATATCCTTCACTTTGGCGAGCAACAAATTCAGCTCCTGATCTGACGTATTGCTATCAACCAAACGCAGCATTCTTTCAATTGTATTCAAGAGGTTGCCATGAGCAAGTTTAACTGCATGTTTAGCCAGTGTATGGATGTACTCATCTTTTCTGTCTTTAAATATAAATATCTTTGTTGGATCCAAAAGGACAATAGCCAATGAAAAATAATCTTCAAGCAAGAATTGATT